>CM031858.1:2821198-2878881 GCA_018697195.1 Certhia americana
AATATAATATAATATAATATAATATAATATAATATAATATAATATAACCCCTTCACATAGATTTCAGGTATGGAGTCAGTGAGTGAATCTGTACCAAACCCAAAGTCTTTCTTGTGATTATCTGATTTCCAAAAAAAAAGTCCTTCCCCTGTGAGTGTCTCACTCCCTCCTGTGAAGCACCCAGCATAGAAATTGTTCTCTGCCTTAAAAATCTCTCTGTTTTGGTGCTGAGAATGACACTTAGAGTTAGAAATCCTGCACAGTTCTTGTGGATGTGTCATTTAACTCAGTCCTGTCTCCAAAGACAAAATTTATGGAGAAAATGAGAAATTGTGGAAGGTGCTTCTTGGAGATGATGGTCTTGAATGGCGACCTCTTGTCTAACATAAATATTCCCAGACACTACAGGAAAATTCAGGAGGTAAATTTGAAAACTCACTTCACTTGTGAGCCCCAGAATGAAAGAGCTTGGTGTAGAGTTAAAATTTGCATTCTTTTTTAATTCTTCATATATTCACATGGGAAATTCACATATATTTGCCCTCCCATAAATGCAATTCCCTACAAAATGTTCTTTTCCACTTCTTTTACTTCTCTCCCTTTTCTGATCCTTTATTTTCCCCTCAAGAATCTAAAATACCAACATCCTGGAAGTTCTTTAAGCCTAAAACAAAGATTCAGGAGTGAAAGAAGCACTCAACTTATAAAGTCAGTGACATAAACCAAGAACCTTGGAGACAAGTCTCTGTAAAAAATCAGAAAGGGAGAAAGAGAAACTGGTTTTCACCTAGTGTTAAGTTTCATTTTGGAAATGTAAAGGTGATCAAAAAGTTGTCCAGATCTAAAATAAGCCATTAGCAAAGTACAGTGCCCTCCAAACTTTAGGGATTACTTGCTGGGTAAACAATTTTTCAAGCTGAGAAAAAGAGGCTGAATTCAGAGATTTACAAATTTGGATAAACTTCAGGCAAAAGTGAACTTCCCTAATCCAAACTATTCCATGATTCATCTGCAATGCTGGTATGGCTGCATTATGTTTCTGAAATTTGTTCTTTTTAGTGCTAGCTTTCACTGCACTGGATCTCTCAATCTACTCTGTATCTCCTTCAAAGCTAACATGTTTTTCTTGTCTGTGCCTCAGCATCTAAATACATGTTTCCTTTTCAGCTGCTACATTTCAATTCCACATCCAAATTTACGATCCATTGTTTCCCTTTAACCTTTCTGCTTGGACACTGAGGATCTCTGTCCTGTGCTTCCTTCTTGTGAGTAAACGCAGTTTGAAATAAAGGTCAGGTCAGTGATACAAGCTCCTCTCCTCCTCAGAGAGCTGTCTGGTCTATGGAGATTCCCTTTGGGATGACAGATCCACTTCAGGTGTAGTGCTGGAGAGGCTGGAATCAGCAGCTCTGTCTGGGTTACTGATACCCATCGTGTTCCTCCCTGGAGAAAGCATTATTCACATGGAACTGGCCATCAGCTCCTCAGGGATTCAGCATTTATCCAAAAGGCAAGAAGCAGGATCAGTGCTCTAGGCAGCTGAGCCTGGAAGAGCAGTAAATTCATCAGCCTTGCTTGTGCTCTCATGTGGATGCAGAGTTTGTACCATCAGCACAGCAAGGACCTGGAGCTGCTGGAGCCAGTGCAGAGGAGGCACCAGGATGATCAGAGGGATGGAGCAGCTCTGCTGGGAGGAAAGGCTGAGGGAATTAGAGTTGTTCAGCCTGGAAAAGAGAAGCTTTGGGGTGACCTCATTGTGGCCTTCCAATGCCTAAAGGGAACCTGCAAGGAAAAAGGAGAGTGACAGTTTACAAGAGCTTGGAGTGAAAGGACAAGGGGGAATGGCTTTAAACTGACAGAGAGGAGGTTTAGATTGGATATTAGGAAGAAATTCTTTACTCAGAGGGTGGGGAGGCCCTGGCACAGGGTGCCCAGAGCAGCTGTGGCTGCCTCTGGATCCCTGGAAGTGTCCAAGGCCAGGTTGGACAGGGCTTGGAGCACTCTGGGCTAGTGGAAGTTGTCCCTGTCCATGGCAGGAGGTGGAACTGGATGAGATTTAAGGTCCCTCCCAACTCAGGCCATTCCATGATTCCATGATTCAATGATTCTATTCATGGCTCTTCCATGACTTTATGATTCTTTGAGTTGATGATCACACCTCTTTGAAATCCTTCATGGCAATTCTGTCAGCACAGCAAGTGGACTCTGCACAGGGCTCCATCACACCAGAATGTTCCTCCCATCCTTAAATACAAGAGAAAGATGGAAAAATTATCAGTAGTACTATGCTCTTGTCTATCTGTACTTATTCTACTACTAACTGTGATATTTGCCGTGCCTAAACATAACGGAATCAAGGAATCTCAGAATATCTTGAGCTGGAAGGGAACTACAAGGATCATTGAGTCCAACCCCTGGCCCTACACAGGAAAAGCTGAAAAATCCCACCCTGTGCCTGAGAGAGCTCTCCAAGTGCTTCTTCATCTCTGTTGGGCTTGGTGCTGTGACCACCTGCCTTGGAAGATCTTCCAGGGCCCCAACCACCCTCTGGGTAAATGGATTGCAGTGCAAAATGTAACCAAACCTGTGGATTCTGTCACCATCTGATCAAACTGGGATGGAGGGGGTGTAAGTGTCTGTCAATGGCCAAGTGTCAAAAACCAGCTGGGGCAGTTTTCTTCTCTCTTCCACAACCCAGCCTCCCTCCAGACAGAGATCTTCTGCTGATGGGCCAGGGAGTGTCACTGAGAAAATTCCATCAGCCCACTGGGAAATGCTCCAGCCAGGGGGAGGAGCCAAGCATTCCTACCTGGATAAAAATCTGGGAGTTGGAACCCCAAGCAGCCTTTCCACTGCATTCCCAGAGGAACACCAGGCCCAGTTCTCCCCACTGGACCCTCAGTGAAAAACTCCACTTTTCTGCAGGAGCATCACTTCAGCAGAGCCACATCTGCCACTGGGACTGCAGCCACCATGGGATGGCACTGCCACCAACACCCTGACCCACAGGGGGGCAGCTGGGATCCTGACTCTGGCACTGGGTTTGGGTTGTTTTATTTGTTTTTCTCTTTTGTTATACTGCATGTGCTTTTGTTTTGTGGTTTTTTGGGGTTTTTTTAATTTTAGTTCCCCTAATAAAGAACTGGTGTTCCTATTCCCATATCTTTGCCTGAGAGCCCCTGAATTTCAAAATTATAATAATTGGAAGGGAGGGGGTTTGCATTCTCCATTCCAAGGGAGTCTCCTGCCTTCATTAGCAGACACCTGTCGTTCAAACCACAACAGTAAAGAACATTTTCCTAAATATCCCACCTTCCCTGATAGGGCTTAATGCCATGTAGAATTTATGGATGAATACAGACAGATTTCTGACTTTCACTTATAATTTTCACCCTCTCCTTCCATTTCTAAATGGACTTTTATTGTCACTTCTGCACTGTTTCATTTATAGATATTTCACCTTTTGCTTTTTCTATTCATCTCCATGGTGTAAGGGAAGTAAGGACATCAGAATTTTTTCCTATTTCATATTTTTCCCTCTATTTGGTCCAGATGGAGAATTTCATAGTAATCCTAAATGACACAGGAAACAGTTCTGCCTGATTGACTCAGTCTTTGCATAACAGGAGCCGTACTGGGAATCTTCACTTTAGTGCATAATTGTGGTAATTCAAAGGCATTCTCAGCAATGTGTATTTTCTTGTGTATGAAACACACTTGAAGCTGTTGATTGATGCACTTAGAATTGCTTCATTCACCATCTGTATCCATCTGTGCATGCTTGAACACTGTTTAAAAACCTCACTTGATCACCAGTACATTAGTGAGAAGTGGTATGTCTGTTAATAGAGTGAATTAATAAAGATCAAATGATATCTCACTTATTCAGCCCTATCAGATACATTCATTGTAGGACCAGTTTAAAATTAGAGAAGTCTCACTTAACATGTGTTAATGCTTCAAGCCCAACTCTCAGCATTCTCACTAAAATTATTGCCCAGAACCACAGACTTATTCTGGAAGAAATCAAGAAGCAGCAGTTGATGCTTCATGATTAAAAACTGAAAGCATTTTTAGAAAGAGAAATGTTTGGAAGTTTTTCTCCCCCTTTCTATATACCTTTTTTGGTCTAACAGGAAATTTGACCAAAAACTTTTCAGGTTGTCTCAAAAATTCACACAGAAATATTCTTCAAACAGAACCCTTTTAACCAAGGTCTTCTCATTTGCATATAAATTTTCATACATCTCAGAATATACCAGGAATGCTTTCTTTCACTCATTATCAGTTTCTCTCCATTGAACATCTGGGATTCTGATAGGAATATAATGACCTTAAAGTCATTACAAATAGAAAATTATTTTAAATATAGCCCACCCTAACAGAGATCCTCACAAGCTCTCTGGCATCTCTGACAGAATCATAGAATCACAGAGTTACAGAATCCTAGAATCAGAGTCACAGAGTTACAGAATCCTAGTCACAGAATTACAGAATCATAGAATCATAGGATTGTAGAGTCATAGAATCAATCACTGAGTCAGAGTTACAGAATCAAAGAATCATAGAATGATAGAATCAGAGTTATAGAATCACAGTCACAGTTATAGAATCATAGAATCACAGAGTCACAGAGTTATAGAATTACAGAATCATAATCACAGAGTTATAGAATCACAGAATCATAGAATCACAGAGTCATAGAATCATAGAGTCCCAGAGTTATAGAATCATAGAGTCATAGTGCTGAGATACTGAAACAATTTCCTGGAGATATTTTGGCTGCCCCATCCCTGGAAGTTTTCCTGGCCAGGATAGATGGGGCTTGGAGCAACCTGGTCCAGTAGAAATTGTCCCTGCCCATGGCAGAACTGGATGATTTTTATGATTCCTTCCAAGCCAAACCATTCCTTGATTTTATGATGTTGCTATCCATCAACCCTACCTATATCTGGGTACCTCTGAGCATCTCAAATGACACCAGAGGACTTTCTGAGGACAATAGAATCAAGTCCCTTGTGAGAAAGTCCAGTGCTTGCCTCAAAACACATCTATCAGAGGAGCTGAATCACTCTCTGACTCCCACAGACAGCAAAAGGCAGCTGTGCCCTGTCTGTGAGGGCAGTGCAGGAGCCTGCTTTGCTCCCAGCCCTGCACGAGGGTGCCCAGCACTGATGTCTCACTGATGAATTGACTTTCATCCAGGGAGACAAAGGTGAGAACCAGTGAATATGGCTCAGAACTTCATGCTGTTAAGTTCAGCCAAAGTTGTTTCTCTGGACTGTTTTTAATAATGGACTCATTTTTGTGAGTCTTAACTCCAGGTGAAATCCCACAGCTGAAAAAAAAATATGGAAAATGACACCCATAGATATAGTAGGATTACCACCAGAGAGGATTCTTTGCCTTCCCAGACATAAGCTAGGGATGGCTCCAGCTGAATATTTCAGAGGGATTTCTTAGATATGTATTTCATTAACTTCATAATGTCACCCCTTAGTCCTGAATCTGGAATTATTTCCTTGATACATGAAGCTCTCAATCCACCCTGTGCTGCATTTCTCTGTTCACAGAGCTGTTCCTTTCTCAGGAGAGCTCATTTCCCAACAACCCCAATTACTGTCACCTCCTTTTGCTTGACATTAATTGCAAGACAAGCAGAACTAGCTGTGCTTAGGCCTGCCACGCTGATCTGCAACTGATTTAACAGCTGCATTTTTGCAGCAGTACAGAAAACAGCTGTGGTGTTTTTAGTTTAGGGAGAAAAAAAAAGATTTCATTGGCTATTTTGTTTTAAAGAATCCCATCTAAGACATATTTTTAAAGAATTGTGTCTGAGACAAAATGCTCATTAGAAATCAGGCAGCACAGACAGCATCTTTCATGTATTTACTTAATCAGCAGATTTTGTTTTTGGGGGGGTGGGTTTTGGTTTCTTTCTGGATTATAACAATCTTGAGGAAACCGATGAACCCAAAGTAATTTATTTCAGTCAGAATATATTTATAGGGAGGGAAAGTGCAGAGGGATGAACCATTTTTGCTAGTCTTCAATATAAATATTAAAAAAAAAAAAAATCTGTTATCTTTTGCTCATCTTTGAGGGGGCAAAACCTAGCATTTTATACAGATGATATAATAATGATATAATTATTTCTGTACCTGTGTTTACATGCATTCAGACCCAGGCTAGACTGTCCTCATCCTGCTGACTTTCAAAGGGTCAGGACATCTCAGAAACTGAGATAATCTGTGTACAAAACCAGACTGAAGGTTTGCTCTGTATAAACAGGAGATGGACCCTGAAGTTGAATCTGTGGTTCTGCTCAGACACAGAGCAACATCCCTGACCTCTGTGTGCCTCTGTCTTTGCCTCTGTCTCTGGGTTAATCAGGACTTTAATATCATCTATACCATACTATTTTAATGTATTCAAATAATTCCATGGGAGTAAAGTCCAGGCATTTCCTCAGGCGGCAGGGAGTGGGAGTTGGCTCTGGTTTTAATTACAGTAATTGAGTTCATTACCCATAGCTGTCTTTGGAGCATACACAGGGTAGGAAGGCAGTATGACCCCCCTGGGAGAGGAAAGCTCCACAAGTCTGATGTCTGAGATGATTTTGTTCCTAATCTGCTTCAGAAAAAAAAAGGCTTTTCACCTCTGACATCCTTTATCTTGTTATCTCATTTCAAGTATTTTCGTGCCAAAACAAGATGTCCTTCACTGTATGTTTATATAATACTCGAAATGATGTTTTTCCCATCTGAGCTGGAATATCCACAAAGTGCTGATATAGAATACCAGGTTATGATTTCATGCCATGATAGGGGTTTTCCACTTGATTGCCTAGTTCTGGTATTTACATATGAATTTCCCAAATAAGGACCCATAATTTCCAAAAAGAAACTCACTCTTTTCAGAAATTTAAATCGTAATTTGGTTTCTTCTGACACGTCAGGTGGATTTTATTCTCCAATAATGTCTAGGGCCTGAAGATTACTCCTCCCTGTGGGATCAGGGGTGAGCTATAACTGTTTTTTACTCCCACAGGGGTGGTGAAACTCCAGATTGAAGCCATTTAAAATCCCACTGGGCATCCCAATCCCTCTTTACCATTGTGGAGGGTTTGCATGGCAAGGTTCTGGCAGGGGGGGTGAATGCAGAGGTGGCTTCTGTGAGGAGCTGCCAGGAGTTTCCCCTGTGTCCCACAGAGCCAATTCCAGCCATGAGAGGTTCTCAATTGATTTCAGCAGCTCCCAGCCTGTGCAGTGCAGGGATCTATCAACAATCAGCAATCAGAAGGAGATAAACCCTTTTAAGCATGGTTTCTCTGATGCATTAGCAATGTCTATCCTTCTGATGACTTGATCTGCTCCCAGTAAAATTTATTTCTCTCTTCTGATGCTAAGGAGAATCTCAGCTGAAGATGTTTACATTGCAGATGTCTATAAATGCTCAGGCACCAGCCTGTATTTACAATCTGGATGCTCACCAACTGATTCAGTCTGAAACATGAGGCTTCCTGGCTCTTAAAGTCCATCTTATGAAATTAGAATTACATGTAAAGAATATTGCTTGTAGTCAGGCAAGGGAAACTGAACAAAGCAATTTGTGCTCCTGGAGCTGCTTTTGCATGGGGAACTTTGACTGCATTTCTGAAAGGCAGATCAGACACTCAGCTTTTTCTGGAGGTTTTACCAGCTTTAAATAATTTCTACCCCATTGCAGCCTCTCAGCTGCTCCATGCTTCCAGTGCACCCACAGATGCACATCCATCTCTCACTGCATACAAGCAAATGAATAGGATTTTAATATGAGCAGGGGGAAGTACTATAAAACCAAACAAGATTATGTTACAGGAATTAAATCAGATTATATCTCAGCTCCCCAAGTCGATGGGAGAATGGAGGGATGGACTGTATTAATTAAAAAGGATGATGTTCAGACATGCATTCATGTCTATGTAAAGGCTGAGAGCAGCCATTTGCTGAGCTTACCACTGAGCTTGGAAGGGGAGGTGTGCATCTTTGACAGGTGAAAAATGCTCTCCTTTGGGCTTGACTTGCAGAGAGGAGCTGCTGCCACAACATTGTGGTGGTGGAATGTCTTCTTGGAGCACCTTTTGCTGCCCTGAGGGGTTTTTGCTACAGACTGGGGTTTTAGAGCGTGTTGTCACCACCCCAAAGTGGTTTTTCGTGAGCCAGCACTGGAGCCTGTTGCTAGCAGATTTTTCCAGCACTTTCAGATTTTACATTCTGACAAGAGAAACTCTCTAATACACAGCTCAGACTGATCTCTGACTGCCCATGGCAAGGCACGGGCACTGAGGTAAATTTGCAGAGGAACGATAATCCCTAATCCTCCAGACCCCTAACCCTGAGATCTCTCCAGCCTCCTCAGTGAAGCAAATTTTGCATGGTTTCCTGTCAGAACAAAAATATGATGAGCCTCCAGCCTCCTGGTGCTGCAGTAAACTTAAGTCTGGCAAAGGGAAATCAAAGCACAGAGAGAGAGGGGACTTTTTACCAAGAACCCTCCCTCAAATCAGCCTGAAAGCACATTTAGCTGCCTGTAGCATTTCCTTTTGACAAAGAAAAAAGTAATAATCATCCCCAGCTGTGACCCAAGCAATAAACACATTCCTATTGTCGTTCTCAGGCCATAAACCCATGGCTTCTCTGCTGGAAACAAAGACTCGTTCAGGTGCCAGGCATGAGGGGATGTTATTTGTACAAAAACTGCACTTTTCGGGGAAGTTCACAATCACTCTGAGAAGTCCAAGTGCTTTCAAGCAGTGTGAATCCACCATTCCCAGCAGTCTGCACATCATCTAGTTTGTGTTGACTTCTCTGCAGCCTCAGAAGACACAGAGTTTAAAATATCGTTGTGTTCTTCCAATTCAATTTCCCATCTCCTGCCTTAGATGGCTCACCTGCTGTGGATCTAATTCTGCTTCCAGTTATACAAGAGTAAACCAGCAGGGAAAGCTCTCCCCAACCCTGAGTTGTATTGGAGGGAGGGAAAAAAAAAAATCTGTACAAGCTCCCTTTGTTACAAGGACTGTACAACAACAGCAATCCTCCTAAGATCTAAAGAAAAGGGTTCCAAAGAAACCATGACAATAATACACACTTTTCTCTTTGATTCCAGCAAAAAATATTGGCCTACTGAGCCCTCAAGGGGATTTACACAGGGGTTTATGGAAATGCATTAGGTATTTCATTATTCATTCCTTTTAATTTTGAAGAATAATAATCATTATTATGATAATGCTGTTATGACCCAGAATATCAGCCGGTCTTAGGGAACAAAGAATAGTCTGAAAAGAACCAAGAATTGTCTGAAAGGATATGATTTATCTGAAAGTACTGTGTAGATGTCTGTGCCTTGGTTGTTTCTCTCAACTGTTTCAGAATCACTGGGAAGTAAGGATTTGTTGGGGATGATTAATCTCATGTTGAAATAAGTGTCTGCAATAAGTCAAAGGAATCATCTGTTTCTCTGTGTTACTCATAGCAAGAAATTCAGCTCATGCTGAGCCATATTCATCAACAATGCAGATATCTCACTTTATGGGAGATATTTAATCATGGGGTCAGGCTGTAAGGTTATACTTCTACAGAGGGAAAGATAATTTGTATTTTGAGGTAACCTTTAAATGCAGATTCTCACAGGTGTTGTGCTGCTGTGCACCAGCAGTATTTGCTCATCTTGAAAGTTTTTATGGTGATGGGAATGGACACAGGGAGCAAGAAAGTGACTCAGTAAACTGAGTTTTATCCATCTCTGCTTACTATAAAAATCATCCTATAATTTTTTTCTCTCTTCCTGTGGCTAGTAATTTTCCCATCCAGATAAATCTGCATGCCTTTTGAAGACAAAATCACAGTTTCACTGGATTTCTGCATCTGTGGAGGCTGACTGGAAGGAATGGGCTGTTTAAGATTTACTTTGAACTGTGTGCAACTTATGTAGAATTCACTTTTAGCTATTTCCTAACATCCAAATCCCATTAGAAACCCCCAAATTCAGTATTTTTCATGCTTCTCAGGGATTGCCCTGGCTTTTTTCTCCCTATGAAAAGCGTTGAAAATCCAGAGGAGTGGAAATTATTTTTTCTTTCCTCCTTGTCCATGTGATCCCTGCAGATCCCTGCCCTTTGCACTGTGTTTGACTCTAAGGAAGAGCACACAGTCCTTAAGCTTTAAGCACACTGTCAAAAATCATTATATCTTCTAGACAGGAAAGACAGTGTGGTGAAAAAAAAAAAAAACCAACCAAAACTAAAAGGATCAGATTCCTGGAGTATATTTCAAGATGTTTTACTTTATCCTTAGGATTCAGAAATGCCATCTAATTTACTAATCAAAGAAGAAAACATTGTGGGTGGTTTTGTTGTGAAGTTTTTTTTTTTCCTTTTTGAATGTTTTTTCTGTACTTGTTACTGCAGTCCTCCAGGTCTGCTCAGCAGTAATTAGAGACAGGTTTTGTGTGGATTTCTTTGTCTGGGGAGCCTGGGGAGTGATCAGGATGTGATCAGGAGTGATCAGGATGTGGAGCAGAGAGAACAGGAGGTAGGAATAGCACCTTTCCTCCTGAATACCCCTCTGCACACTCTCTGTGCTTCAATATTCCATGTCCACCACCTCCCATCCACAGGAAAGACTTTTGTGAGCTGCTCTGCAGCTTTCACTGCTCCATCCACCACCCCACGGCTCCTGACGCTGCCACAGCCCTCGTTCACAAGAGGGAAGAGATCTCCTGGGTTTGCTCTGGAAAAGAAAGCTGCAGGAGCCAGTGGCACAGGCTGGCCACCACATTTTCCCTTGGGGTGGACCAGAGCATGACAACCCTGCCTTGGAAGGAGGTGTAAAAACAGCAGGATGGAGGGAAGCATTGGCACACCAGGAGACACTCTGCAGTCCCCAAGAGCAGTGATTGTGCTCTGTTTTATACCTGGACTATGCTGAGTTTCAAGTTTAAGAGTCTAAACCCGTGAGGACCAGTACTAGAATCTCATTGTATCACACAGAGTGGCAGCATCTTTGTTTGTTACTTCTGAAGGACTCCACAACTCCAGAGAGTATTCCCTCAGCGCCTGAACTTCATTTGTGTCCTGAGTTGATGCTGAATTGTATCCCCATTCATCTGTTTAGCTCAGAAATAAGTCTTGCGCCTTTAAAATTGGATATGAGATTGAAGGAGAAGTGGTGGAGTGTCCAAGGTGGTCGTTTTCAAAACATAAGAGTTTTCAGGTTTGGGTTTTTTTTTTCCACACAGCCTGTGTTGTCTGCAGTACAAATGATGGGACAGAGCTCTCTTGCTTTTTGTTAGTTTTTGGCTAGCTGAAGCAAAGAAGTTCTCCGGACTGTGGTTTTTTTTTTTTTTTTTTTCCTCTCCTTTTCTTTAGAACTATTTAAACTTGCACTAGACTAAAAACTCAGCAGAGCCCCAGGAGCTCAGAGCTGTGCCCCACCAAGCCTGGCCTGGGCCCGGCATTTCCCAGCATGGAGGGACAACAACATGATTGAGCTGAGCTACAGCCCACAGGAGAAACTTTCTGAATTCATCATCTCTTCAAAGCAGCGAGAGGTTTTGTTGTTCAGCATTGTTTGTTTGTTGTGCTGTGGAGTGCTTTTCTTGTTAAATAAACAATTTTTTTCCACTTTCCTCCAAGCAAAATTTTTTCCTGAAACAGCTGGGAGAGAGGCTGGTTGGATTTGCTTTCTAGAGGGATCCCACTTGGAAGTTTCTCCCCAAATTTTCCCTAAACCAAGACAATTTGGTAAATCCAATCTCCATCAGCACCTTCTAAACCCTCCTATAAACCAGCTCCTTTTCCATGCCCTGCTGCCCCAAACC
This sequence comes from Certhia americana, assembly GCA_018697195.1. Taxonomy (NCBI): domain Eukaryota; kingdom Metazoa; phylum Chordata; class Aves; order Passeriformes; family Certhiidae; genus Certhia; species Certhia americana. Next base: position 2,833,061 of record CM031858.1, read on the forward strand.
TTTCTGCTTCAAGAAGAAAGGGAGTTGGAACAACACCTGGCTGTATATCCTGTACACTTAACAGGGGTGATGACAGACACATCTTCCTTTCCTACAAACCCTCCTTCATCCTTCCCTTGCCCTGCTCGTTGTGTGCAGTTAATTATCTTCTCTGAGACTCTCTTTAATTCCAGTGGAGGATAAAAACTGGCTGTAACAGTGCAGCACATCCCCATAAAGGCAGGAAAAGAAAGAAACAGAGATTCCGCTTCATACTGGGTGACAAATCAGTCAATTCTTGGCTGCCAGCTGATAGGATTATCCTAAATAGGCTTTGTGAGGCTTGGGTTTTATGCACTCACACTCCAAATTAAGTGATAATATTTTTGATGCTTGAATTAAATAATAATGTGAGGATATCAGGCACCCATCACTTCAAACAACGACAAATACCAATCTGGTATCTTATTAATCATTAAAATGAGCCCCATGAAAACAGCATTTCCTCAGCTTTTATGAACTGGCATTTCTCCACTGAAATCAGAAGCATTGGATTAATTTTCTGCTGTGGGGAATTCAACCCATTATGTTTTATATCGTTGTTAAATGTGGCACTAGATCTGGCACTGCATCTAGGCTTTGCAGGGAGAGATGTACATAAAATTATCCCAATGATGGACTTTATTGTGAACACATTTCCTTTTTTAGCAGTGTTTCAGTTAATTTTTAACATTTTTCACCCAAAAGTGGGACATACCTTGGACAGGCAGAGGTGCAAAGCACAACATGGTGTTAAAAGAAAGATATTCTATAATTCTATGATTCTGTGGTGTGTGACAAAGTACAAGACAGAAATTCTCTTATGCACCCACACATTTCAGGCAAAGGCAAAATTCCCCCATGTTTTTCAGCCCAGCTGTGAAGCAGAAAATGATATTACATGCAGAGCCCTCCACTATAACCCAAACTCTTAAAGAGCAAAGAATAATTTTCTCTTCAGGATTCACTTTTGGGTTCTAATGATCACAACTGGCAAGTTAACTTACTTGTTGTAATGGCCCATATTTCACCACATCAGCCTGCAGGAAACACTAATGCCTGAAAGCTGAACTCTTTTTATGGATGCTTGGCCTTTTCACAAGTGCTAAGTGAAATGTATTAAAATTATCTCAGAGTGTTTAAGTTACAAGACAGTTCATTACATGTGCCACGTGGCTGACAGAGTGCATCTCATCAGTAACCATTGCTCAGGTGATGATATAACTTTAATTGGCTCATTAATTTGAGACTTCAGCTGGTACGTTGTAAGTCGAATTTTCCTTGCCTGGTAGAGGTGCACAGACTTTCCAAATTGCCAGTAGCAATTCTTGCCAGCACAGGAGGGGAAATTTCTTCTGCTGTTAATTCAGAATTTTCTGTTCCCTGCACACCCAAGCACTGTCTGCCTCAGCTCCTGTCAGGCTCTTCATCCCAGCCAGCTGCCACCACTGGCTCTATTTTGTGAGCCAAAAGGAGCCAATCTGTTCCTCCACACCAACCTCTGTAACAGCCCAAAATTCCATCCCACCACTCATTTTACTCATCCAGTGATTTGTCTCAAACCTATCTTGATTGAGAAATGTTCTCCACAAAGATCCTGTCACCCTGCTTTATTAAATGTTCTCGTTTCTGGTTTGGTTTGTCCAGCTTTAATTTCCTCTTAGAGTCTTCTGTTTTCCCATTCTTTGCCAAACTGTAAGGATGCCAGAGTCAGAATTATGTCTTCTGTAAGTACTTAGATATCAGACACAAAGGGATAACATGGCTTATTATATAGTTCCTTCCCTTTTACAGTTTTAAAAAGTTATTAACGCATAAAATTTTACTGCGCCGATTCCTGATTCTTTTATCATTTTGTGCTATTAAAAAAGCTGCAAAAATCTCTCAGTTAATTCAGAACACCCATAAATTAACACTGCCAGCCCACTCTGTTTTATTTGGTGCCCTGACTCGCTAGGCTGTTGGGTCTGCTATAAATTCAATTATGCAAAGCACCCACTGGTCTCCTGAGCAAGGGAATGTCCTTGTGCTTGTGTTCCACATTGATGGAGTGCAGCACGAGGTGGTGTGACACTCTCTGGAGCTGGCCAAACTCTAAAGTTTAACTAGGTTGATGTTGTGTCTGGACTAATTAATCCTGTTCATCTGAGGAACTAATTAGCTGAGGTGCTGTGGTGTGGTGGCTGATTTATCATATCAAGTTTGGTTCTGGCTTGATTTCCTCCAGCTTAGGGATCCCTGTCTTTCTTGAAATCATGATGTGCAGACAGAGCTGGACATGGAGAGAGTCCCACTGGAGAAAACCCTGGATAGACATTAAAAATTCATTGACTATAAGCATTAATGAGAGTATCAGAGATTGTTCACTCATCATGTACAGGAAAAGCTTTTTATGCCAAGATCTTAGAAATGTTACCCGAACCCCCATGTCCAAATCAGTGGCAAAAGCAGACTCTGTCACAAAAAAATACCCCAAACCAAAAACCTGAAAATAAGTCACATAACCAGAAAGAGAAGAGCTGACAGAAGATCTGGGAAATGAAGCTGTCCATGTAATTTTTGACTTTTAATCATTGATTCCAGTCAAGGATAGTTACCTGAAGACCATCAGAAGCAGTTGACTGGATGTGGTTTCCTCAGTTCTTTACCTCCAACACAGCAGGACATGGAATTTGCCAGCTTCACAATCCTGGCACGATAGAAATGTGTTGTCTATTGATGTGCAAGCACAGCTTGCTCACAGTTTAAGGAAGAAGGGTTGTAAAATGTGAAAATTCACTGTGGAAGGCTCTGAACCCGCATCCAAACTGAGGGGATCTCCTAAGGGGCTGTCATTGAATGACAGGAAAAGAAAAGACCACTGAGTGAAACAATTTTGGCCTTTTTGGAAGATCCCTGTTCTGCCAGCACCCAAAATACACAGAAACTGGCACTGCAAACTTCAAAACTCCAGGAGACCTGGAAGGATGATTTGTTTGCCCAAAGAATCCTTGCAAACCACCTGATGTGCCCTTGTCACTCAGAAGTGACACCATCTCTGACAGCTGCACAAAATCCAGTTCACACCTCCATTGTGAACACAGTTTTCAGCTGCTGTCCAGACCCAGGATTCTGTTGAAAGGTGTATTTGGCAAATAGAAATGATTAGCCATGACCTTGTTTGGTTTTGAGCACCTAGCAATGTCATACTAGACTGAGACAAGTCCCCTGGTAAGGCTTGGATTATGAAGGTCACGATTTACTCGGAGCACTCTACACATGGATAAAAACACAACTCCCATGAAGTAAAATGGAAAATACTTGAGCTAGTTGGAATAGCCACGCCTCTGTAAAAGTTTTTTTCTTTGTGGGTGCTCTTTGGGGTGCATTCTGATGGAAAGACAACTTTTAATTGATGTTTGGAGAGGAATCTGGAATGATTTGCTTGATGACTTGCTGGGATGACTCATGTCCAGCAGGAAACAAGGCAGTGATAAACTCAAATGAGGCTGTGGGAGGCAACATGCTAAAAGCTCATTATAAGCATCATTCTTTTAACCAGTTTTATGATGCAGAACAGATTCCAGGTTATTGCAATCATTTTACAGTGAAGGGCAGATAAGGACTAAGGCGGGACGTGCCTTCAGGCAATATCCTCTTCTCTTTGTAGGAAATTTGGAGAGTAATTTTTAAAAGAATCTGCAATCAGAGCAATCCAGTTCTCCTCTACACCTGGCCTGCTCTGGAAACTTTGGAAAGAATTCTTCTGCTTGTTTGAAGATGCTCTATGATGTGTCAGTGTGATTTACAGAGAGATGAAATATAGAGAAGTTATGATGAAAAGGACCAGGAAGACTCCAACCCCATGACCACTCTGTGAAGGAAAGGATGCCAAGAATCCCTGTATTTAGTTCCCTGTCTTTCACACAGATGAAGATCTGCAGTGGGTTGACCTTGTCTGGATGCCAGGTAGCCAGAACTTCATATAAAAGTCAAGAAAAAGGAGGAGGAACAGGAATAATCCTAATGCTGAACTTTGTTTTCTAAAACCACATGCTCTATGTCCTGGGAAGAGACTGGACATTCTCCATCTGCTGATGGGAAGCAGATAATATATATTCCATTTTCCTTTGGACCACACACAGCCTTTGCTTTTGCTTTGTTAAACAGCCTTCCTCTTGACCCCAAAGGATTTTTCCACCCTATTTTCTCCCTCTCTGTTCTGCTGAGGACAGGAGTGATGGGGTGGCTTGGTGGGCACCTGGTGTCCAGCAATGCCAACCCACCATGGCTTTTCCTTTGGTTTAATTTCCCCTGGGCTAAGCCCCAGCCCCATCCATCTTGGCCCTTGCACTGTGCAGTTTGATCACTGATGAAGGAAGGTCTGACTCTCACTGGCTGATATTTGATAGTCAAAGGAAAAAATGTTTGTACGTTGTGCTTTACAGAACGTATTTTGTGCGTCTCCTTGGAGTTCAGATCAGTAATGAGAAACTAAATTCAACTCCTTGATCATGGATGGACAAGAACTACTTCTGCTGGAAAATAAAACCCCACATTTTAGCAGCTAAATCATATCTAGGTTCTTTGGAATTCTGTCTTCATTCCACTATATATTATGGACTACCTGAATCAGGATACAAGAAAGATCTGCATTTCTGCATAACCAGTTAATTTAACTCACATCTTATTCATTTATTTGCCATTCCTGTTGTTATATGTATATATGGAAAATTTTAGGGGTCTCAGTGTTATTCATGGTGTCCTTTAATAATCATGGTGCCTTTTTTTTTTTTTTTTTTTTTTTTTTTTAGAAAAAAATTATTTTTTTTTTTTAAAAAAACAGTTCAGTAGTGAAAAAAAGAATGAGAAGAAACCTTAGTAGATAACTATGATTTTCTTATTCTTGTGAGAACTCTGCATTTCTGATTTCCATACACAGACTCTCATTACACAGTGGATAGCTGTGTCCTTGATATTTGCAAAATTAGCAGTAAGATATGCATAGGAAATTCTTGATAAGTACTCATTAGTTAGTTATCACTACCCAATTATGCTAATGAATCAGAAGGAATGGGAAATGGCAAAAGAGGGGCTGCAGTTTTAGGTGAAGCTTCCAGAAAATCTGAATTGAGGGGGAATTTTAAGACATTCTGCAGTGAAATAACGGAAGATTTGTAGTGGGGATGTTTAAGGCTGGCTGCATGAAGATTTTTATCAGGCAACCAGAAATAAGCCACCTGTTTGCTTGGGGAATTAAATCAAACCTCCAGCTGGAACAGAGTAAAATGTAAATGGCACCAAGAGTGGGGATTTTGGGTGTAATAAGATGGTGGTGGTTACATTTTTTAGAGGTTTTAATAGGCCCTTCTGAAAACAGAAGGAGCTAGAAAAGAAGTAATAGACAAATATTTTCAGAAGAATCCTGCTGTTTTTAGCAATCATAAACTAACCTGACCTAGTCTAAATTAAACTCTTAGGTACCCTCAATGGTCTGTAAGGAGAGACAGGTACTTAGAGGCAGTGATTTATCCAGCTTAAAACATTTATTTAAGACTTTGGCACAAAAATAGAGGTACCTAGAGGTACCTTTGTCTTTCTTTCTCTCTTTTTTTTTTTTTTTTTTTCTTGGCAGTAAAAGGAACTTTATTAACCAGATGAGACACATGTTTAGATTTTGAATAGCTATTAGTTTTTAAATAATGTTTGGAGTTTATCTCCAAACCTGAGCAGGGCTGTGATTCAAGGCCTCTAAAATATTTCAAGTTTTTTTTTCTTCTAGTGATGAGAATTTGATTAAAGAAGGCTGGAAATTTCCCAAGTGGATTTTCTTCCTCTTCAAAAAGTGCTGATGCATAAGGGAGAACATGGTTCACCTAAAAAAACCCCTGAGGATTTTTATCTATTATATAAATACTGAATATATACCCTTAGTTTAATCTTGAAATGCAATTTGAAATGAGATTTCATGTGGAGAAGAGCAAAAGGCTTGGCTATAAAATGGTTTATTGCCACTATAGCAGCATGCTGCTCCATATATTCTTCCTTTCAGAGGTGTAACAACACAATCCTGGACCCAAATGCAATGAGAAAATTAGAAATTAACTCCAGCCACACATGAGGTTTTTCATTTGTCTTCTTTGTTGTCTAATTCTGTGTCCCTCTGGTTGTGAGGGACACAATTTTGCTTTGCCACAATTGCCCTAATACTGCACTGACCCTGAATTTCTGTCTCCTTCCAGACTGAAGAAGCCTCCCTGGATTCCTCTAGGAGTGGGATTTTTCTGTTTAAATGTGTAACTAAACCAGTCAGCAAGGCTGACTGCAAAATTAAAAGTGACTACATCAATAAAATCAGTGTGTACACCTGAGAAAAACAAACACACTACAAAATCAAATCAAACCAAACCAAAAAAAACCCCACAACAGCCCCCCAAAGCTAAAACCAAGCACAGTAGCTTAAAAGGATCCATACTACAAGAAATATTTTTATGGACTCAAAGATTCTAGAGAGCACTGGGCATGTTCAGTCAGGAAGAGCATCTTCCCAATTTCCTAACATAATAACCATGAAGAAATTTTTGTATGATTTTGGAGAAGAAGTTTCTTTATTTTTTATCTTTGCAGGCTCTATTGAAACTTTCACAATCTGCAACTTTTCACCTTATCTGGCTGAACAATTTAAAGGAAATGGCTATTTCTATCAAGCAATTTTCAAATGAATGTATATAGATATATTATTTCAACCATATCTAGTAAATGTTTATTTCTAAGATGAACAAGCTTTTACCTGGTCAAATTTAAATAGCATTTTTGAGGATGGCAGTTCCTTACCTGCTGACACAAATCTGAATGGAAAATAAAAGATATTAAGATCTGTCAATGCAATAGATGGATAAAAAAATCCTTATTTTATGTCATCATATAGCTGAATAAAGGATAGCATAGCCTAGACAGCACAAAATACCATAATAGTACCCCAATTTTTATTCCTATATTTCACCTTTAATATATTCCTTAATCTTCAATATATTCTTCGACACAGCTCATGGCTTAATCTGACTGCAGAGCAAACAGGAAAAAGTGAGACTACAGGTCACTTCTGAAAATGATAGTTCTTTAAGTAAGACTTCATTTACCAGGTACAGTTAAAAAGGGGATGAAATGAATTTAGGAGAATGTTTTCTGACATGGAAACCTGCCCATCAAAATTTCAGCAACTGGTCAAGACAAGGATTAATCCACAAAAACTGACTCTGTCATCTGTACCTGAATCTGTGACTGATGGTTTATATCAGAAGGGAATCAGCAGTGGCTTGATATAATGAGGGGGTTGTTAAGAAAATATTTTAATCCAGCACCTTGAGCATTAACAGTGGAATTTAGATGTTGCTTCCCTGCTCTGTGACAGATTCTCACATTGATTTGAAGGTTTGTCACTTAGGTCCAGCTTTTACAGAGATTTAAAGGCAGGAATCACCACCAAGAGTCACTTTACAAAAATCTGAGTATAACACCTCACGCAGAAAAACTTAAGCAAAAAAAAACAATACAAAAAGCTGAATTTCTAGTGGAATATTTCAATTCTAGGAGGTGCATTTACCTGCCTGAGCACTGCGCACAAAGTCTCAAGCCTGATTCCTAAGGACACCAAAGATCCCAGAGCTGATGGATCTGATACTAAAACCTGTCTCCTTCTGGAGAGGCAGCTGAAGACCAGCCTGAAAGTGGCAGAACATCTGAAATTGCACCAGATTTTTATGTTTAAGCATCGAAATCGTATCTTAAATTGACACCGAAATGTTGAGGACCTAAATATTTCTAAAGGTTTGGGTTTCAGGAATTTTTTTCAATTGGGCAAGCACAGGGCTATGGCACAGCTTGGGATGCCACTCTTTTATAGGGTGGACTTATGAACTCCTGGCATCATTTCACTCCAGCAACACAAAGAATGTGCAGATGATGCTATTTAACTTGAAAAAAAAAAGAATTGTGGTGATCAGAGGCTTGATATAATGATCATTCTTTGATTCAGTTGTAGCAGATTGCCTCTTCAGCCCTTCCCTTTAAAATGTTTTTCAGCTTGGAGGAAAAAGAGGCCAGAAAGGATTGACAAATTTCACATCCCTCTTTTTCACTAATGAACAAGCAAGAGAAGCCTCTAAGGAGCTCTCTAACTTCCCTCAGAAAACACCAAAATGTTAGGATTGACTTATTTTCCCTGAGCTCTACAGTTAATTTTCTTTTCAACATTTTAAAAAATGCACTACTCAGGTATTTTCTTTTCTGTAAATAATAAAAAACCCAAAAATGGAACAAGCTTTTCTTCCAGATTTTATATTCACCACCTCTGAAAAAGCCAAGGGAATTTGCAAAGAACAGAATAATCTGTTCAATTCATAGGATGATGAAGAGCACTGAATAGTCTCTTCCCCCTTATCATACATTAACCAATGTCATGGTACCCTGATGCTCTCCACTATCAGGAAAAACTGTAAATAAAATCTTCCACTACTCTTTGAAAGTTACAGTAATCCCTTGTTAATATCAATACTCTCATTTTGTTCGTGGCAGGTTGCTTTAAAATGAGATTTACAGGACGCAATTTGCTTACAGATTTGCTGAAGATTCAACAGCAAATACCCAGGTTGTTTTCCTAGGCAAATAAATTCCTCCTGTATCTGTGGGCCTGTGTACTTTCACCTACTCACAACCACTTTCTGGAACAGTGCTGTGGAGACATAAATTGGGTTTTTTCCCCCCTTATTTCAATATTTCATCTGAGGAACTATGCCAGCTCCTAAGAGAGATGCTCTGGGTTTCCTAGGATTCCTTTGAGGATCATTGAATGACCCTGCCAGAGTTATTCCCATGTTCACCCCATTTGGCTCAAGGAGAGCTGTGCAATCTCCCCCTGGGTATAAATTATTTAGGACCTCTTTATTGCTTCATAAGGTTAATGTGAGAACAGCAGTTGGTGTAGATCAGCTGCACTTAGTTCAGAGCTGAATTCAAAACAATATTTCCATGGTAAACCATCCCAGGACTTCCACAACATCACCTTTACACTCCATCAGAAACAACAGATGCAAAGCTCTGTAATTAATGATATGGAGAAGTTTGGAGATGCAAAATTTAATGACCTGCACTGAATTTAGCTGGAAAATTCAGGTTGATTGCCCTATTTCAAGGTGCCATGGAGAATATAAATGCAAATGATTGCTAAAAAAACCAAGAGTGGCAACTGGAAAATAAAGCCTTGTGAAAAGTTCAGAGGTGATTCCTGGCCAGATGTTGGGTTTATATCCTTTGTGAAGGAGCTGGATACTCCAGCTCCATTGTGAACTTTCATTTCCTGCTGGAGGAAGAGTTTATTTGTATTATTATTTAATATTAATTTCAGAACAATTCATCTCAGTGAGGTACCAAAACTGACCTCGCTGCTAACTAGTGAAAAACTTCATCAAGCCGTTTCTCCTCCATATAATTTTATTTTCTTTTCCAGCAGTCTTCTTCTTCAGAAGACTGAAGCTTCACTTCTTTGGCCCAAGTTACACGCTTGGTGCTGCATTAATTCTGCTCCACATAAATCAGGAAAACTTAAAATCTTGATGGGTAGAGCCCTGCAGACTCCACTGATACCACCCGATATCTGAGCTAATGTGTAGAAGAATTGTTAACTCTCACTCTATTGGTTTTTTTGCACCATCATTTGCTGAATATTTGCAAGCTTTAAGGGGGTTCTGTAAAGGCTACAGATGGGTTTTCTGAAGCATAAATTATCTCTTTATCTTGAAGTAATTAAAAGCTGCTGCCAGCAGTGTGTGCCCTACCCTGGAGCTCTTGTGGCCATGGGCAGAGCAGGATTCAACCTCACTGGGATGTCCTGGAGAGATAAAGCCAAAAGACAACAAGAAGGGATAAAATCAGTCTGTGAAAATAGAAAAAGAAAATGTCAACACCCAATAATATTAAAAAACAAACAAAAAAATATGAAAAAGCAAAAAATCAAAACCAACCAACCAACCAATAAGAAGAAACCCACAACAACAACAACAACAAAATCCACTAAATAAAACAACAACAACAACAACAACAAAAAAAAAACAAAAACAAAAACTTCCAAACAAACAAAAAAAAAAACCCAAGCAAACAAAAAACAACTTTTCCTGCCTATTGACCAACAAGTAAAACACTAAGGAAAAAAAAAAAAAACAGCAAAAATACCCAGCAACAAAACCAAATCATATTTCTGACTTATTTTCTCAGTCCTATTGTTTGTTAATGCACACTGTATTCCTAGAGCCTGGCAAAATTACCACAGCAGGGAATATACTTTTTCTACAGGAAACAAACAAAAAAATAAAAAGACATTTTGAAGTTACAGAGAAAGAAATCCACACAATCTTTGGTTTTGTTTAATTTACATGTTCAGAGTCCATGAATTTTTGCCATATTGCAAAACCCACAGCTTCATAAACTTGTAAAGAAATGAGACACGAGCAAAAGAGCTAAATTGAACCCCAGTTTTATTGATTAGTGATTAGGAAATTTAATTAGGAAGGGAGACTCCCATTTTTTACCCTTCCATATTTATAAGTCGTAAGAGGAAGTACTAAGAGCTGCACTAATCCAGATTATTTAAAGGCTAAGGGATGCTCTTTCATGCAGAAAAGGGTGGTGTCATGATGATTAATAAGGTGAAATGTAAGAAAAGAGCCCTCCACTGCTCAGTTGTCATTAGAGCCAGGTGTTTACCCACCAGCCGGCACTTCTAGGCTGCCACAAACCTTGAGCAGCAGCAGAGATGTTTGAGGAAGTGATCCACGGATTTGGATATCTCAAGTGGTGCCCATTACTTGCAGCCTCCTGTGCACACTGTTCCATAGAAAAGGATGAAAAATAGCAGGGAAAAAAAAAGTGATTTTGAAGTTGTGAAGAAGTTTTATTTACTTTATTTACTTTGCTCGCCCACTTTTCCAATTGAGATTTTATTCATTAATTTAAAAGGATCGATGGATCTCTGAAATGACCAAAGAACTGGAATATCCTGGATTTGTAATATAGCTCATCTGAGTATAATGAAAATAATAATCCATGTGAATATGATTCTTATGCTGTGCAAATGCAACCCTGTTAGAAGACTCTACAGTGTCGCCAGCAATGGATTTGCAAATTGCACACTCTGAAATTATGATGACAAAAAGGAGTTCACTTCTCAGAAGCGATTGCCTTGATTATGCTCAAATTAAATTATTTCAAATTGCCTCATCATATCTACCTGTAGCTAAACACCAGGCATAAAAGATTTTTTCTCTTTTTAGAAACTGGCTTGTTGAAAATGAAAAAGAAAAATTATTACTTGCCTCAAATCTTCCTTCTGCTTTTTCTTTTTTTTTAATTTTTATTTTTCCCAAAAGATCATTAGGTGCTTGGCACCAGTGCGGGTGTATGAATACATCTCCCAGTAATAGCTTTTACAAATCTGATGACAAATTTCAGAGGAGAAAGCTTTCTTCTTAACTGTAATAACTCATGTTAGCAGCCTCTGAGAAGGAGTGGAGATGGTGTTAAAAATTATAAGCAGTGACTCAAGGGAGAGCTACAAATTACTCTGCCACATTAGAGGAAAATGGAAACTCAAACACAAGCCTTCCATGATATTGGGTGTATAAACAGGAGATAGGGAATGAAAAACAGGGATTGTGGCTGCCCCTGTCCCTCCTGCACAGACATCCCATCAAAGAGAGCAAATCAGAAATATGTGATGGGAAGATAAGACCTTAATTCCATTTTAAAAGAAAAAGGCTTTTGGAATTTGGCAGGCTGGCCAATGGTCCAACCACTGAGGTTGAAGATTTTCATATTCAGAGCCCACAGACCATGGGCTGTGTTTGCAAACATCTGCCAAAGGTGCAGGTAGGAGGTGATGAAAAAACCCACAGTCTACCCAAATTCTTCTGAATGAACTTCCTGTAATTCAGATATCCAGCATTCCTCTGGAAGGCTTATCAATCATTTCTTTTTAAAAAACTGGTATGTGCCTTGTTGCACACCCCTACCTGTTACATCCCTTGGCCTCTGTCCAGGATCAGGATGAATTATGTGATGTCTTCTTTGACCCCAACACTCCTTCAGGGTTTGGATGCCCTCCTTATTATGCAGTTGCACACCAAGAATATCCCAAGGAAGGTTTATTTAGGACTATTTCCCCCTTCAGCCAGTAGCCCCCTTTAAGAGCTACCCAGGCAGCCCTTGAAACTCAGAATAAAGGACACCAGGCAGACTTTGCTCCTCTGGTGAAGCACTGGAGAGCTGCTCACTGCAGATGTACCAGTCTTATATCATTATTGTCTTGAGGGTGAAATGTTCATGTCTCTCCAGGCACCCTGGAGTCTTTCTTAAGACATCTGCCTTTCAGATAAGAGAAAAATGAGATTAATTCAATTCTGCATGCAAAGCTCCAAGAAACAGTTTAGAGGCAGAGGAGCATAAATAAAAGATTATTAAAACTTATAAAAATCTTCATTAATAAAATTTATCCACTGAACAATGGGCTTGGCTTTAACCCAGAGGATCAGTCTCACTTTTCATGCAAAGGAGAAAAAGGCTGTCAGAAAGTGTATTCAGCTCACTTAATTGATCTCTGGTCTTCAAGCAATCCCCTCATCCCTGCCTCTATTGAATAAATCATGATCCAAGCTGTCCTTATATGTTCATTTATACAAAATTCATCTAGAGAATTCCTGGTCATATTGCAAACCTCCAGCAAATGTCTTACATTTATTCTGTTTACAATTAGCTAATTTATAATTATATAAACATCTCCAATAATAAATCAAGCAGCCAGAACAGTGACCAAGGCACCACTTAGCAAGTATGTTTAGTATGCCCCCTCTCCCTGGCACAGTTTGGCCCAAATCAATTTATCCTCCCCAGTCATTCCCAGGCACAGTGCAGAAGTAGTCAAGGGCAAAGGAGGATTCCCAGTTATCCATGCAGGCACTTGATCCCATTTTAAAAGCTAAGAGATTTTCATGGATCAGAGCTAGCCAATGCTCTCTGGCCCTCCTCCATTATTAATATGGTTTTATCCTGACTGTGGAGCCTCAGAAGTGCTGATTGTTATCTGGGTCTGGACAGAGCAATCAAACAGGGCAGCAGCAAATATAGATTGCTTTTGCCAAGCACAGAGATGAGCAGAGCTCTGGCTTTGGCTAGAAAAATCACAAATCCATGGGAATGTTGTATTTCTCATAGGATAATGGTTTACCTTTGGAAAACCATGTGCAATAAAAGTTGTACTAAAAATCATTTCCCATGTGAACATAGGGAGAAGACTCTTAGAGAAGGCTTGGGTTTGGATGCTTGTGGTAGAGACAATCCCAGACAAAATACTTAATTGAGAATTACAGCAGTTGAGAGGTGAACAGCCCTCTCTGTGAAGCTCTAAAAATCACAGAGTGGTTTGTGTTGGGAGGATTTTAAAATTGGTCTTTTGTTCCACCCCCTGCCATGGGCAGAAACACCTTCCACCATCCCAGGCTGCTCCAAGCTCTGTCCAACCTGGCCTTGGACACTTCCAGGAATGCAGGAGCAGCCACAGCTGCTCTGGGTATCCTGTGCCAGGCCCTGCCCACCCTCACAGCCAAGAATTTCTTCCTATTATCTCATCTAACCCCACTCTCTGTCAATTTAAAGCCATTCCCCCTTGTCCTACTACATCGATTATTTTCCTCAGTTTAGGGGTGAATGACCCTCTCTGTCTGGCTCTCAGGAGTCACAGAATACCCTGAAGCTCTTCCATAGATAAACCAAACTTGTTCCAGGCACCACTTGTAAAACCTGACTATTTAATCCAAGTCCAGAGGCCAAGGGTGTCAGTTCTGAAGAGCTGATGCATCCCTCACCATTTTGCGTGTCACACGCAGAAGGAAGGCCCGGAGCTGCTAATGAAAATAAAAGATCAGAATTTGTTGTGCACCACATCTAAAAATGGATGTGGTTTTTGGCTTTTCAACAGCACAATGCCTCCAGTGCAATCTGGTGATTCATTGGTGTGGTCAAAAGTGATGGGCTCATTTATTCCTAGATGGTGATTTGCTGGAGTTCCTATTATTGTCCTAATTCTCCCACTGAAATCACTGATGTCATCACTAACTTCCCCCTCACAAATCAAAAATCAGAAGGCTTTTTCTATCATCTTCGTTTATTTCCTGTGGAGCATAGTCCAGGGATTTCTCTAACTGGTTCTCCAACAGATTTCTACTCAAAAATTTATAAGGAGCATTCTGTACCAGTATCCTTCATTTAGGTACTTTTATTTTTGCTAAATTACTCACAGATTGTTTTAAAATAGTTAGACTGTGAAAACCTCTTGGAATTCAGATGAAAATAAACTTTTGGGTTATATCTCCCTGAGGGTGGAATTCAGCTTTATCAAAATTAAGGTATCAACCTTCTGCCATCTATATGAGCCTTTTTCATTTAATATTAAGTAGATTTTGTTCATTATTTTTATATTACACATACATTGTTTTCATCTTCAATCATGAAGACCATGTTTTCATCTTCAGTCACCAGGAAACCTAACATTTAATATTTACACAAGGTTATAAATTATTTTACAACTATTTTGTTCTCAGTACCAATTTGTCTTGTACATCCCACAAAGGAATAATTTAATATTTGTCTTGCAGATGTCACTGAAGTCTATATTAAAAACTAAACAAATCCCTAAATTTGAATCTTTCCTCAGAGAACAGGCAGCAGGAAATGTCGTTTGGTGTAATGCAAAAACATTAGAGATTGCACACTGAATCACTCCTTCTCATTCTGGGTCTCCAGGGTTGGATTTCTTAACATAATTTGAAAAGCTTAAGGCTGTAATAAGCAGTTTACAAAATTATATCCTCTCAGATCCTGAGATGGGAATTTGTGACAATACATTCAACCTGCAGATAGCCCTGCAAGTGAAAACAGCAGCCTCAACAGGTGAGTGCATTATGGAAAGGAGAAAAAACACAAGAGGGTTCTTTTCCCTCACTTTCAACTCAGTGATTCTCAGTATTTAATGTTTTTTTTTTTCTCTTAATCAAGCCTGGGAGCTGTCAGAAGTGCTGTCATGTTCTATATGAAACAATAACAGGCACAATATAGAGACAATGGCTCTTAGCTTTCTTCTAAATCCTTTCAGTGAAATAATTGGGGTCAGGATATATTTCCAAATACTCCTAACAAGAATGTCTTAACAAGACATTTCTTCCTCCTTATTCAAAGATGACAAATAGAAAATGGAATAGGGAAGAGGTCAGTGGAGCTCATCCAAGCCTGGGGGATTTTGTACCTGTTGCTTGTCAGATGTCTTCCATTTCCATGTCTGTATTACACTATAATTCAATTTTGATGAGACTTTTGCTTGCTACATTTGCTTGATCCAAGAATTTAAATATTCAGGATTTGCTTATGCTTAGAATTGTTCTCTCTTCTCTACATTTGAATCTGAGCATTAACTAAAAATCACCTGGACATTGTATATTGTAATAAATTGGGATTTTGATATTAGTGGCTACTTTTTAGGCCATGTTTAATACATGTATTACACTGGGAAGGAGTTTAGTGTCATGTTCTGATTAAAATTAGTTTTGGCTCCTTAACATTTCTGCTCTTACTACTACTACTCAGAAGCAATTTTTTTTTTAGCCTGGAAAATGGAACCAAACTTTACTTTCCAAGCAGTGGGACCATGATCCAAGGTGGAAAACCCAGCTGAACTTCCTTCCCCATTCATCCAGGCATTAATTCACCACCTTATCAGACAGAAAATATATAAATAAATATAAAAAATAAATAATTGGTAATTTAAAGAAGAAGATTGCCAAGTCTTTCAGAATAATTCCCACCTGATTTGGAATGTCATTGATTTATTTTGTTTCTTCATCACAGCAGCGTAACTGAGGTATTTAAAAATTTTCTGTTCCTTTAGATTATTTCCACTCCCACTCTACCCCCAAATATGTTTAGATGCAGATTATTATCTTGGAAAAAGAATAATTCCTTCTCAGCCAGGAAGACTAAGAATAACAAGGTAAATCAGGGACAGGCAGCTACTAATGCTGGCAAGAGCCAGGAGGATTGATAATTGTCATCAGAGAGTAACCAAGCAAAGGAGAGAAAATCAATGGATCCAAGCAATTTTCCAAGGAAACTTTGCTTTAAAATGTGTTGAGAAATTAGGGTGGGGGAATAACCTTGCTGCTGAATGTACTCTTGCCTCTAAAGATATATGAATAAAACACCTCTTGGTAATTAAACCTCTCATGACTGAGATTTTAAACTACTCCTGCTAAGATTTTAAAAGATAAATAAATATTCCTTCTGTGTTGAACCTTGTACAATTCAAATAAAGTTCTGTTTTGGGGCTGGGACTCCTAAATAACCATGGGTTATAGGTATGATCCCAAAAGGTCTTAGATTTTTCTTAATTAATAAAATATGTGGGTTTTACTTTTTTGCTTCTTCTATTTTGTCTTAGTGAAAAAAAACCACTGCAATGACAATATTTTGCTTGTTTGCTGAAGTAAATCCATTGCTGTCAAATCTTCATCCAGCTTTGGGTTGTCTTCTGTGAAAGTTGCTACAGATTACATTCCATTATCTTTCACTTCATAGCTTCAGTGCAGGAGAAAACAGAGATGTTGGCATTCCTGACACTGAAAATGGAGCTTTTAAAAAGAAGGAGTCTAAAATTCTTTCCTCTTATAGTGAAGTAGATTTGGGGTGCCCTGCATTGTTGCTTCCACAGCTGCATTCCAAGTCCATGAAATAGTTTACTCCAAAATAACATTTACATAAAAAAACCCAAAACATAACTACATTTGGAAAAGCATTTTTATAAGTGTTTCTTTAGGTGAGCTATTTTTAAATAGCACAGAATCATATTCTGTATTGGCATTTCAGCTTCCACAGGTGTTTTGTCTTCTGACTTTCCCAATATCTGAGCAGTGAATGTGAGAAGGTTCTACCCTGAATTAAGGGTAGAATTAAGGTCAGAACTATTCTGACATCAGTGACCCTGAAGACCTGAATTTGGTCCTTAATTTCCTTTAAGTCAATTAAAAATAGTTTTCTAAATCAAGCATGTGTTGTGAGTGGGACCCCTGTGTATCTTCACAGGCAGGATTTCAGTCAAATCCTCTTGAGGGACCTTCCCCAGAATCCCAGAATGGCTGGGGTTGGAAGGGACCTCTGGAGATCATCCAGTCCAACCTCCCTGGAAGAATTTGCACAGGATCACCTCCCTTTGGGTCCAGAGAAGGAAATATTTATTCTCCCTGAAGATTATTTCTCCAAACAAGGAATCTCATCAGTGAGGGAAGAATTGGGTAAGTCATTGTGCATCACGGAGCTGTACAGTGAAGTCCATCATGGAAGGAAACACTCCTGATCTCCTTTGCTCTTCCCAATCATAGACATCCCAAAGGAAAAGAAAAAAAAAATTAAAAAGAGAGAAAAAAAAAATAGTGCTAGTAATTTATGTGCAGAAACAACCCATTAGATGTAAGTGAAGGTGACAGTAAAACTCATAGACTACAAACCCAGCAGTCTTTTTATTTTTGCTGTGAAAGATAGATGTTCCTAATTTTCCACCTGTGTGGGCTTATAATGGATTTACTCAGGGACTTGAAGCAGCTGTTCCCACGGTGTGGCTGAGAGGAGAACTCTGAATCTCAATCTGCCTTTTCTCTGTGTTACTCCCATGCTTCGTGCAGATTCTGACTGGGATGGAGTTAATTTTCCTCACAGTAGCCACGACTAAGCTGTGTTTTACATCTGTGCTGAAACATTGTCAGGATGTCAAGAGAGGGCTGATTTTAACCAAATAATACTTCCATCTGAATTGGGTTTACTTCCCCAAAACAGACAATATTCCTGAAAGGAATCTGCCCAGCAGGGCTAGAAAATGGACAGTGGGAATTAGAGTGTTTTGAAGAGAAAGTGGATATATTTACTCACAGCAATTATACTCACAGTGCTCAGGGAGTGAAGTTTGACATTGTCCTTGCTGTTCTTGTGGCAGGGGTTGGAACAACGTCATTTTAAGGCCCCTTCCCACCCAAGCCATCCTGTGATTTTTAGATACCCCTGAAAGCACTGAGTGCCCTAGAAAAGGCCAAGCTGGAATGTTTGTACCTCAAGTCAGCTGTGACTGTGGATAAACCCACAGGTGTGGAGAGGCTGAGGCCCACAGGTTGTTTTAATCAGCACATTTAATCCTGAAGACAGCCCTGCAGAAGATTGTTGCAATGACAACACAAATGGCTTTGTTTTCCTTCTCTGCATTGGAGCAGGGGCACCGATGGCCATTAATTTTGTCACTAAGGCAACTACAGGCTGGGAGGGAGAAGGAAAGGTTTTACAGAGCAATTTTCCTATAGCAGCTCTGCAGCAGCTTCCCTAACACACAAATCCTTCCTTTCCTGGGAGCACAGGAATGCCTGGTTTGCTGCACGGGAAATTATTTACCCCTGCACTATTAAAAGAGCAGAGAAGGGCTGTGGGAGGTAACAGAGGTGAAGCTGCTTTCTGCAGTGTGGTCTGGGTTCTGTTTCTCGGCCCAGGCATGTGTTTCATGAACAAAAATCAATTTAGAGCAAGGCAAGATGCCTCCCTCCCACCTCCCCCGCCCACTCCCCCAGCATAACACAAACCAGAAGCTCTACAACAAGCCAGAATGAGGGAATCAATTACATCTCTGTCTCTTAGGAAGAAGCAGAGCCTATAATGCAGATGTTTTTACAGCTGGGAGTACTGCTGATGATTTAATGCTTTAGGATAATTGATCCCTAGCATAGTTGTTTTTACAGATGAAGAGGGGGGAAAGGATCTGGGGGGAGGGAAGTGATAAATGTTTGCAAAAAAGGACATGAGCTGCCATTAAATTCATTACTCTTTGACAAGACATGGCACTTAAAAATAATATTTAACAGAGACAGTTTGGAGAGAAGCTTAGCACACAACAGAGCAACAATTCCAGCTCTTGCTGAGCCCTCCCTGCCTCTGGAGCTACCACTGTGTCCTGTGTGCACAGTGCTTCCCTGTTTGCATAAATCCTTGGCTTTGCTCACAGCGAGCGGCCAAAGGAGGGTGGAGAACAGGCTCAAACACAAATCCCAGCTTTGTTTACTGCACTTCTAAACAGTTCTCCCTCTAACTGCATTATCCACACTGCCAGAGGACCAGGTTAGCTATTGATAGCTTTGGTGTGGTATCAAGCCATGACACTTCTTGCCCCATTATCTCATAATGAGCAGCCAAGCTTGGTATTTGGGAGGTCACTGTGCATTATTTATCTATCAGGATCATTTTAGAGTCCAGCTTAAACAAGCAAATCCCAGTCCCAGGACACTGACACATGATATTTTTTCTCCTACATACATAACAACTGAGAGGGACCACAGTGAACATAAAAAACTCCAGCTGATCATTTGTTATTATCCTACAAACCTTAACACATGAAATAGTTGTAAGACCTAAATAACCAGAGGAGGAAGGAGACAGAGAAATTCTCTATTCTTGCCTGAAATCAAAACCCAAAACTTGCAACAGTGTTAAAAGAGTAAGATAAAAGGCAGGTATTTAATCAAAGCTTCCAGGTGCTCCCATGGTTATGGGCACACCCAGCAACAGATTTCTACAGTTTTTATAAGTTTAACAAATTAGAATGTTTAACAAATATTGTCCAATCAGAGCACCAGTTGGTTAGATAGTTTTCTCCTGTTCTGCCCCACTGGGGTTGGTCCAGAGGCTTCTTTGTCCCATTCCTTCTTGTGTCTTCTCAGATTCTGGTCAGAAAACAAAATGTTCTTTTGGAGGTTCTCTTCTTGAAAATAAGTCTGAACAGTATTTCAGCCATGTGTTAGAAGGTTAGCTTATTGTTCTGAAATAGAGGGGAAAAGGGCAGGAAAAGCACCAGAAGCTGCAACCATGTATTAGCAGTCTACAAAGCTACAAATATATGAAAAAGGTACACAAAGCAAAGACCTGTTTGGAAACAGAAGCCAACTCTGGATTTCTAATAAAGAGATTCCAAATTGGAATAAATCAATAAACACAAGAACCAGTTTTCCTGTACTGTTGTTAGTCACAGTGGCTCTGTGTAGCCTCAAAATCCAAGTTTATAAGTTTTCCAATATTATTAGATTTGGTGTATCTGATAGATTTAACTGATTGTACACAGCAGTAGGAATTTTTATTGCCATAATTGATGCGTGACAAGAAATAAAAATAGATTTACTATTTTCTCCTGTCCCTGCACAGTTATGATTTGGAATATCGATCTGGTATAATCGCTTTTTATTTTTAAATCTATCTTGACACATTTACTTACTCATATCCTCAGAACTGCTTGGCATGGATGTTTCTTTGCTAATGATGTCAAACCCAGAGTAACTTCTACCAAAATATATGATCTAATTTTGGATACTATTCAGAAAATTGGAGGTTATTTTAAATCAAAAGAGAGACTAACATTAGCTCATAGATTATGTGGGTGACATTTGAAGGTGTTGTAAAAACTCCCAAAGATTTCACCTTTATTCAATGGCATTTTTCAGATTTATTCCTACTGAGATTTACTCAGATTTATTTCAGATTTATTCTCTTTGTGAGATTAGGAAGTCTGATACTTTCTACTGTTGCTGAAACATCTCCAGGGCAGAAATTCAGGTCTTGCTGATATCACAGTTTTGAGAACGTGTGTAGATGATTCCTGTAAACATTGTCCAATCTTGTCACCTCTGTACAAACTCCGTGGCCTAGGGTTGCTCTCATCTGAACCTTCTTCTCTCTTTTCTGAAAGAGAAGGGAAGAAACAAAAGATGATTTAAGTTGAATCAGAGATGTTTTTTAATAACCCTAAATCATGTGATGTGGGCTGAGATGACCACATTATCCATGAGCAATCAACTGTTTAATTTATCTTTTTTTGCCTGAAGTAGGTAGGAAAGTTTTTCAATGAGCTATAGTTGAGGTAAAACCTTCTTGCCAGAGATTCTGAATGCTCCTACCTCCAGAAGGTTTCAGGAAAGATCACATTTAAATCTGAAAGCCTGTCTGTTTCTCATATGAGGTGCCAGCACAAAAACCCCAAGAACTTTACCTACAAGCTTCACCAAACTTTTTTTTTTTTTTGGTCACAGGAAGAAAACAGGCAGATAAATAAGAGAAGATTTGAGAGCTCATGGGTCAGCTGCTGGTTTCAGACCAATGAGTTCAGCTGAAGTTTGTTAGAATGTTGGGTCTCAGTCCAGTTTTAATCATGGAGAAATGTAATCAGGGCTTCTATTCATATTAAAAGTAAACTATTTGATCAATGGCACAGACTTAAAAGATTGTGTTGTAAATGCATTTTTTAGCAGAACAGGATACTGATTCTGGTAAATGCTGTTTATCTGGGGTTAGGTGTCCTTTCAGACTTTTTTTTCAAGTAAGCCAAGAGCAGACTTCCACAGACTCTTTGTTCCTCAAGGAAGATAAAACAAATGATCATCAGATTACCTTAAACAAGGAGGGAGTCTTGGTAGGAGGCAGTGTTGGAATCCAGCAGTTTCTGTCCTTGGGTTGTTTCCTGTGTGAAACAGAGAATTACACAGCAGTGGTTAGAAAGATTGCAGCTGGGCCTGTCTGAATGATCATCCCCAGATATCAGCATGCTCCATCTGATTTCCTTCCAGCAAGCTGATGAAATAACAACAACCTACAAACACCTCCTGGCACACAGCAGCCTACCAGCAGGTTAACATTCCCTGGAAATGTAAAACAGCTGCTCCATAAGGGAAAGGTTTTACATCTGCCTTACCCTTCTCCCAGCCCTGGAAGGAAATTCTGGGACAGAGAACGAGTGGGAAATGCAGGTTTCTTGGAGAGGCCTTGACTTTAAATGTTTGGGTTTTTTTCTTTAACTCATGCCATTTTTGCACCCTGAGGAGCATGCTCCAGCTGTGGGTTGGGTTTGATGTAAGGTCTCTTCAAAGCCTTTTTTCTGTGCCATCATCCCAAGTACCTGCTCAGCAGCTCATTATTTTGTGACAGCACATTGCTATTGCAACAGGTTTGCTTCAGAAGAAAGTGAATCATGCCTTGAATATTGACTCTGTGGACTTGATGTGCATCGACTACAAGGGAGTGTGGGCTGAGTGAGTAATGGAAATGTCTGCATTTAGCCAGCACTGCTTTTGGAGAGATGACATTGAGGGCTTGGCTCTCCCCTGAGCTGCCAAACAGCCACAGCAACAGAAGATTGCAGCAGGCTGAAGGGCAGACCCAGCACCTGGGTGTTAAGGGTGGAGGCTGCTGCAAAATATTTGTTTCCAGTGTTTCCCATCGCTGTTCCTTCACATGAGCCTATAGGACAAAGGGAGTGAGTCTCACAGATGGAAAGGAGGTGGATGCTGGAGGTGGGTGTGGGCAGATTTGTTCAATATTTTGAGATACTGTAAAAATGGCCTCTGCAAAAAACCAACAGCTACAACCAGGAATGCTCCTGTGGTGAATTGGATACCACTTGTGATCAGGGTAACTGAGAATATGGAAAGGCTGGATTGGGGCAAATGAAGTTTATATAAAACATATGTGATAGTGAGACAACAATTCCATTATGTTTTATGTGAAGATTTTGGTCTTGTTTTCAAGAATTCCTGTGTGCAGTTAAACAAGGGTTTATAAATAACTCATGGTTCAGTTTGGATTTTACAATAGTGTAGAAATACACTGCAGTAATTTCTTAGAACACTGTGAACCTAAAAGAATTTCAATGAATTTAATAGTGAGTTAAATGTAAGGGAATTAAGAGCACCCAACCATCCTCCAAGTCATGAAACCTCAAAGGAATGGTAAAAAAAAACCAAAATGAGTTTTCTGACAGAGGGAAAGCTGCAATGGAGCTGTTGTGGTGGAGGCTGCATCCCAGAATACCAGCGAAACACTAAATTTAACAAAATAATCCTTTAATCTGATTTGGATTAATTTCCCCAAGACAAACCACATCCCAAGAAGGAATCTGCCCAGAAAGGTTAGAAAATGGACAGTGGGAATTTGAGGGGTTTTTAAAAGAAATTTGGTATATTTACTCAGAGGAACTTTTCAGTGCTCAGGGAGTCCAGCGACCTCTTGACATTGCCTTTGCTGTTCTGGTGGCAGGTGTCCCTGTTCATAACAGGACTTTGGATCTGTAATGCTCCTTCCAACTCAAACCATTCTGGGATTTGCCCTGACATTTACCTCCTTCCTCTCTCTCGCATCGCCAGGAGAGATTTCTCCAAGGTCACAGCCATTTGTCTTGCTTTTTCTCCCTTCTCATGCTTCCAACTCCTCTTTCTTTTTTTTTTCTTTTTTTTTTTTTTTTTTTTTTTTTTTTTTTTTTTTTTTTTTTTTTTAAATTGTTTCCTTTCTCATGGACATGGAAAAGTTTTGGACAATGTTGCCATTTCATCTCTTTTCCAGTAATGAGTTTTGGCCAAAGAGCACTCCAGCCTGTGGTTGTGATCTTTCTCAGCTGTTTTGTGGAGGAAAAAAACCAACAACAAAAGAATGGAAAGAAACCAGCATGCTCTCATCTCCATGTAAATGGGGATACATGTTACTTTCCCCCAGTGCCTGAACATAAATTTCTCCCAGATTTTGGTGAATTTTCAAAGAGCATGCCTTATTTTATTTCAAAGGGAAGTTTTACTGACTGTGAGCGGGGCTGTGGGTGGCAGCATCAGGGATGCTGCATTTGGCTTTAAATGGGACATTTGGGGGAGATTTAACATTCACAGAACCAAAGAATCATAGAACAGCTTGGGTTGGAAGGGACCTTTAAAGCTGGTCTAGTCCAAGCCCCTTTGGGTGACTCAGTCACATCCATCCTGACCTTGAGTGTTTCCAGGGATGGGGCATCCACAGCTAACCTGAGGAACCTGTGCCAGTGTTTTCCCACCCTCACAGTAAAATCCTTCCTCTATCAATCTAGTTTGACTCTCTACTCTTTCGTTTTACAGCTATTACCCCTTTTCCCATTAAAGAGAACCTGCTAAAATGTCTTTTCCCATCTTTCTTTTAAGCCCCACTAAGTGATTTAACAGGAACTGTTAATGCTGCCTTAGGTACTGTAGAACTGCATTTCCTTTTCTGGTTTGTCAGGGATATAATTCCTGTTGATACTTTAAAATCATTCTTAAGAAAATAACCTATTTATGGCACTTTTTTCCCAGTGACCAGGCCATGAATACCATACAAGGCATCACTGAAGTATCTGATTATGACTTGTGGCATAATTATGACACGGCCACATACAACATAATGTAAAGAACAGCTTCTACAGAATCTTTAAGGCTGGGAAAAGACCTCCAAGTTTGAATCCAAAAGTTCACCCAGAACTACTGTGTTCATCACTAACCCATGTCCTCAAGAGTCACATCCACAGGTTCTTTGAACACTCTCAGGGATGGTGACTTCACCTTTGCCTTGGACAGCCCATTCCTATTCCCATTCCTATTTCTATTCTTATTCCTGACCACATTTTCAGGTGCACTTCCTCTGGCACAACTTGAGATTTCCTCTCATCCTTTTGCTTAGGAGAAGACCCTGCCCCCCACCTGGCAAAGCTCCTTTCTGTAGTTGTGCAGAACAGTGATGTCTCCCCTGAGATTCCTTTCTTGCAAACTGTAGGAGCCCTGCAACTACATCAGGCAAGAGATTTTTCAGGATGTGAGGCAATGGGCACAAATTGAATTACGTAAAATTCAGCTTAAGCATAAAATACCTTCTATGCCATGAGGGTGATCCAATACTGGTGCAGGTTGCCCAGGGAGATTTTGGGGTTTCTGTGCTTAGGAATATGCAAAACCCTGCTAGAGACAGCCCTGGGCAGCCTGACCCACTTGAGTCCCCTTAGATTGGTGTCATTGGATTAGAGATCTCCAGAGAGCCCTTCCAACCTCGAGTATCCTGTGATTCTTCTACATTTAATAAAGGGAAATCTGAAGGCACACAAGGCCATCAGGTGAATCCATAGAATTACAAAGGCATCAGAATCATGTGGTTTATGAGCAAGGAGCAGAAGGATGCACAACTCATTTTTAACTCCAAGGTTGCTCTCACAGCTGTTCTGTTTCATTCTCACACATCCCATGTCTTGATAAAATTATCTGAAAATTTGTTCCAACAAAGACAGGAAAACCTGCTCTTGGTAGCAATGTTGTTTATGGACAGAGGCCACTCCATTTCAGAAAACTCCAACAGATTTACAAGCACAGAGAGGATTTTTGCTGTACAATGTAAGTGATTATTTCCAGAAATTAACATTTTACTTCATCTTTTTTTGAGAACTGTCCTGTCCTGTAACCCTTCTGAATCAAAACAGAGTAATCCATTTCTCTTATTTCAAGTGAAAAATATTCTATCAACCCATCTCTATCCAACAGCATGAAAATTTCCTGACAAACAAAAATGCATTGAAATGCCAAAAATTATATTAGTTCTACTATGACAACAAATACAATTGCTGTTGATTTCCTGCATTTATAGCTGTCTTTTTTGTTTTCTTCAAAAGCTTATTTGCAGGAAGGAACTACAAAGAAAAAAAAAAAAAAAAACAAGAAAGGAAAAAAATACAAAACAAACTACAAAAAAAACCAGCCAAACAAACACATTGAAACACTTCTAATTATAAATGATATTTCGCAATGTACTGCAATAAAGAAATTATGGTATTGCACTGTAAGAGAGTGTTTGAAGTGTCAGAGGTGGATAATTTGGGCAATCATGTGCTGCAAAATTGCTGTAAGATTTTGAAGGATTATTTTAGTGACATGTTAAGCATGACAAGAAAAGCTTATTCACAAACACTTGCACAATGTCATGTTTGAAAAATGGCCCATTAATAACATTTCCATCAAACCTTTTCATGTGATTAGGGCTACACATATGAGAGAGAGAAATGAGAGATGATTTGTAGCTGTACCTTCAGGTGATTTCTTCAATCCCTCCATCTCTGGGTAGAGTTTTTAAAAAGACAAACTTTTGGAAAGTAATACCTGAGGTAAATTCTTTGTTTTATTTGGGTCTTTTTTAGGTTTAGGGTTAAAAGAGTGAGAGATAGCATTTTTGTTTGGATTTGGATGTATATTAATTTTTATTTACTTTATAGCCTCACTGATTGTGAGTGCTTCTATATGCTAGGTTAACAGAGTAAAAACGGAGTTTTGGGTTATGCTTTTAAGATTTCTTTAAAGTTTAAACTACTCAATTCTGAGATGCCAACTGATTTTTTTTTTTTATCTGACTCAATAACTAACCACTCTTGTTCTACACTGCGGATTTTTTCACTCAATCACACAAAATCACCTTAGTTTGTGAAGAAGGAGGAGGATGAGGAGAAGAAGAAGGAGGAGGATGAGGAGAAGAAGAAGGAGGAAGATGAGGAGAAGAAGAAGAAGGAAGAGGAGAAGAAGAAGAAGGAGGAGGAGAAGAAGAAGGAAGAAGAAGAAGGAGAAGAAGAAGTAGGAGAAGGAGGAGGAGGAGAAGGAGAAGACAGCTATGCTCCAAACCCTCTGTCTTGTTCCATATATATTACTATATCCCAAAGCCCCAAACTCTAAATTTCTCACCCTGTGAGATAACACAGTTCTATTCAACTCCACCCTCACAATCTCAGTGCTATCACTCAGTTTTGGAAGCCTTTTCCATGGCCTCAGGTCAGATGCAGATCTTTGAGGATCAGTCCCTGTCAGCACAGGCAGCCTGAAATCCTCTGGGTCCAGGGTTCCAACAAATACCAAAAAGCCTGATGATTTGAATTCAACATCAATTCCTGACAAGATGGCCACTGTATTTCCAAGACTCCTCTTGGAGGACTAATTCTTCGTTTAGGATCACAGACTGATTTAGGTTGGAAAAGTCCTCTAAGATCACAGAGTCCACTTGTTACCCAATACTGCCAGATCCACCCCAAAACCATGGCCTTAAGTACCACATCCTGATGGTTTTAAACACTTCCAGGAATGGTGATTCCACCACTTCCCTGGGCAGCCTGTGCCAGTGCCTGATGACCCTTTGGATGAAGAAATTTGGAGGTCAGGTACTCTAAAAACAACTTGGTTATGGTGAATTAATTCCCAACTAATTAAAATGTTCATGTTTGTGGAGAAAAAATTAAATTGCTTGGAAATTCATGGGGAAAAAAATCCTATTTACGGTCTTTCCCATATAAAGCTGGTCCAATTCTCTCTGAATCAGTGCTCCTTGTCCAGCTGGTCATCTTTTCTCCTCTAGGTCCCTATATTACCAGGAAGTCTTGACCACACAATGGAAAATAATAACAATCAACATTCCAGAAAACATTTCAGGATTACGAGAAATATTCCAATCTGCATCTGGTTAAAACACAAGAATTTTCAAAAGTTTTTCATTGCCGTCCAAAAGGAAATGATCCATTTGAGAAAAGCCAGTCGTGTGTTGATTGTGACCTCCACCCAGGAGCACCAAGGAGTTTTTAGGAGCCAAGACTTCTAAAAGCCAATCATTCCTCTGTTCTTATTCTCAAAGTTATAGTGGAAGATCATAGGAAATATTGAAACAGATCCTCTGATCATTTTTGGTTATCAGCCACCCTACAAACAGCCATCCCTTCTGTAGAGACAGCCAGAATTTCACTTCAAAATGCTCAAATCTGTGGCTGTGTTTCAGTCATTTGTTAAAAACTTCTCTGAACTTGACTCCTTGAGGTTTCATTTCTCTGAGTTTCCCTGCATAGACTAAGACTCAGTGTTGAAGAAAATGGGTGTAAACTTTTGCCCAATGTGTCAAACTACCCATCCACTACACAAATGCACACTGACAGGTTTTTTGAGGCTGTGTGATTTAAAAACAAAGAAATCAATGGGTATTTACTGAACTTGCAGTTTAGAGATTCATAAATCTTTGTTGACCAAAATTTGCTTTCTGACTCATGACTTCTCGTGATTTATACCTCAATATATGCACTTTGTCACAGAAGAGATTTTAGGGACAAAATGGAGATGTGAGTGAAGTTAAATCTAACATTCAGAACCAATCAAGAACATTTGCATAAATCATTCTGATTGTCCACTATTTGGTTAATTGGACAAAAAAGAAACAAGCAAAAAACCCCACAACATCTTCCAGGGAAAAGTCCTTATTCAGAGTGGCTTCCAGCTGAAATGAAATGGCAAGCCCCATTTCCCACTGCTCTTCTCTCAGCATAAGACAGATTCATCCATCTCACACATGAGCACCTCTTCACGCTGGGATGAAGTGCAGCCACCCACAGCTGAGCTTCACATCACAGGAGTGCACCAGCACATAGGAAATGCTTTACAAATGTGAAAGTGGGCGTGTGTGTCTAAATTCTCAGCCTTATAAACTGCTAATCCTCCTCTCTTCCCACACAGCTGTGTTAATGATTCACCTACAAATCCACTGTTGAAAAATCTGCATAATATTTCTATGTATAATGTGTGTCTGCATCTCCCTCTTGTATCTACCCAGACCTGGTTCATCAGCTCATCTTTCACTTCCTGCTACACACCTTTGAATCTTAGCTACCCCATGAGATGAATGGTGAGTCCAATTAAGAGGATTCACATTCCCATCAGCTGTTTCCCTCTTTTTTTTTCTTTTTTTTTTTCCCTTTGGTTGCTTGTTTGTCTATCAGTGGCTAAGGGTGCAGTTCTTCTCATTAGAGAAGTACATTAAATGGCAATATCAATAACTGACAACAGCACTGCCCTGAGATGTTCCACAAATCTATATCAGCAAGCCAAAGAGAGCTTTTTGAAGGTTGTATCTCCAGGCATGGTGGAAATGGTTACTTGTGGCAGTTCTCCCACTCCCGCCTGTCTCTCCCCAATAGGGGAGGCCTTTTTCCAAGTCCTTGTTAAGTAAAAAGCCAAACTGGACTCTTGGTTGTTGTCGCTCTCAAGGTTGTTTATTATTTTCTGATCAGCAATTTCTGCACACCAGGCTTTACACCAGCTTGGCCTGAGGGACAAAAGGCACCAAAAAGCCTCCAACACACAGAATCAAGGTTCCCTTAAAGAGATTTCAGCCAATTATCACCAATTAACTCAATTATCACCAAGAATGGACATTATCTCTATTTTTCTACCAATAACTAACTAAATCTCTATTCAGGTGACACTGTGGCAAATTGTGCCCATTGTTCCTGTGTCCCCAACACTGCAGAATGTGGAGGAGATGGAGAAGGAGGAAGAAGCCTGAAAACCACAAGGATCCTCCAGCTTGTCTCCATCTCCTTACCATGCTAACAAACCCAAAAATCTAAATTTCTCCCCCTGTGATAAATTCCATATTCTGATACTATCTAATTGACATTCTGGAAAGTTCTGTTTCATCCCAGAGCCTGGGAAGCCCTTTTCATGGATGAAGGTTAAAAGCAGTGTTTGTCAGAGGGTTTGGATCCTTCAAAACATGCATAGAAATATTCTCTGCATTCTGTGTTCCAACAACTGGTTTAAAAATTATAGTTTTTAAGGTTATTATTACAGTGAGGTGTGTATTTATTGATTTTTTTTTTATGTTTATGTTCTTTTTTTTTTTTTTTTGTTAGGTGTTAAAGTAAGTAAAGTAAGTTTTTTTAATGTTATATGGATTGCTTTTGAGGTTTGCTGGAATGGTAGGTTAAATCTATTTTTATAAATGATAAAGATTTCTTGTGGCAGTTGTAAAGGGATATGGTTGGGTGCTGTGTGTAAGAGTGAGGTGAAATTGTATTAACATGTTGCATTTTTGTACAGGGCATGATTTGGAGTGATATTTGTGATTTTGTTTTTATTTTGTTTTGACTTAGGAAAATTAAATATTATGCAAAAAATGATTTTCATTGGGCTAAATATTTCTAATTCTTGAAGTGTATAGGGTCTCTTAGGGAGAAATTTAGTCTAGATACCTTATTTTTTAGTAGGATTTATAAGAATTGTGAAAGATCTGGAGAGATTTTTTTGTATTCACTAATTGTTTTTTTGGTAAGCTGATTAAGCAGGTTGAAAATGGCTTTTTTGGATTTGAATAAGTTAAATAAATGGTATTCAGGCTTCCCTGCTTCCTGCCTGGCCCAGGATCAATGTCAGGGATAGAACAAGACAGTCAAACACTATAGAATTGTGCTCCATGATTTCAAGTCAAACTGCCTTACATTCAGAGGTACCAAGAGAAGTTTAGCTGGGCTTGGGGGAGAAAAATAGATTACAAAAAAATTAAAATGACCATCACGCCTACTCTATGTGAATTGCTTCAACAACCATCACTGACAAACTCTCCAAGTTCAGGATTTTGATATAGGCTTAAAACTTTTACTCTTAGAAATAGAAATTACTTAGCAATATCTTGCAATACTGAGGTTTCAGTCTAAATAATTTTCCATTTTGGGGAGGCTCTGTGACAGATGCTGCATAGAGATGTAAATCACAACTGTTCTTACCATAAAGATCTTTCAAGGCGTAGCAGATGGAGGAAATGAAAGAACATTGGCGGTGGCACTGGGAGAAATGAGTTGCAAAATTAATGGGATATGTGGGCCAGGAGAGGAAGATGAACATTTTTAAAACCAGCTTCAAAAAGGAATCCCAACTTACCATTAACCTACTTATTACTAGACAACAGTGTGATGGAGAAATCTTACTGAAGGAGAAATCTGTGTGTGCTTATTTCTGTGTGGGCAGGGGATGGCTCAGTTTTGCAAAGAAATGCAGGTTATGCAACCACCCTGTTTGTCTGTTTATATTTTTAATAATTTTCACCTAATAATGGCCAATTCCATACATATTCAACAAAATATCAGAATCTCAAAGAGGTTAAAATCCAGCAGGAGTTGCAGACAGCCCCAGTGTCATTTCTTTCATGCCAGTGGTGAAGATTTGTGGCCAGATGCCAAATCAGCACTGTCTTTCCTTGCCTTTCTGCTCAAAAATGTGAATATGTGGTGCCTGAGGGTCAGTGACATCATCAAAGGACTGAGGGGGCTTGGGGAGACAGAAGCCAGGTCAGGGGATTGCTCTGGACATGAGGGGCTTGAGACTCTGAGTAGGAAAATAAATGTGAGACAGTAGAGAGGGTTCTTGAATTTATTAAAATTAAAGTGATTGATTTGGAGTGAATTCCAGGCAATTTGAGGTTACTGCATTCCAACAGAGCTACCATGGGAGGGAGACCAAACCTCCTGCACTTCTCCTCAGTTTCTGTGAGCATTTGAGATCTTGTACCTGTTTGGTAGGAAAAGGATCAGGAGTGTTTCAAGTCTGAGTCGCCTTGAAAACATAATTTGTTTTCTCAAGGAGTAATCAAACACAATGTTCCTGTCCCAAAACCACTTAATTCCAGAGTCCTCTCCTATCCTGTTCACTATGGATGGGGGCCACTATGGATGAGCACCTCATATTCAGAAAAAAGCATTCCTACTGCTCTGTCAGAGCATGAAGAATAGATCTCTGCAGAAAATACATGTAGTGTGTAACACCATAAGTCTTTAGTGCATTTTCCAAGGTTTTCAGGTTTTAGCTCACATCTGTGAGACTCAGGAATTTCCTGTTAAAGGCTCTTCAGCAGTGTTACAGTCTTTGCTTTCAGGAAGCGTTTCTTGACCTTTTATTATGTTTTTATATTCATTTAAACATTTTGTCCTCTTACAGAAATGAATTGTCCTAACAGCCATGAGACAAGGCAGCTGTAAAACATTTGGTTGTCATTGATGGGTTTAGTTCCCTTTAAGAAATTCTCTATTAAGAGACTTAGGGAATTTAAGAGCTCATCTGATCCAGCACCACCCTCTCAAATCAAGACCACTAAAGCAAAATCCTTTGTGGGAGGATAAAAACAAACTTGCAGATCAGAAGTGTAACACCACCTGTAGTGTTTATTCAGAAAATGGGGAATTTGATATCTCTGGATTTAGGATAGCAAAACTGGAGACCATGTATCCCATGACTATTTCAAGCCCAACTTCCCACTCCAAGGGAGTTCAAAATCGGAAGTGAGAACAAAATTTAAAGCACAAAGGTCTTCTCTCAGGCCCAGGGTGGGACTATTGTGGTATCCTGTGTAGGGCCAGGAGCTGGACACAATGATCCTTGTGGGTCCCTTCCAGCCAGGATTTTCCATGTTTCTGTGATTGTCCCAGTGACCGGTTTCAGAAAAACCTATTGCATCTCAACTCCAAAACAAGACACAGGCTGGGGAGAGACCAGAGTAGTTGATAATTAGAATGGAGAATATTGAGTGAAATCCCTGAGTTGAGATCAATATTGAGTGAAATGCCTGAGCTGAGATCCCATAACTGATACTTGCATGGATAATGTTTCTCTCTGTTTCCAGCCCACAGGTTTCCTAATTCTCTGTGGTTTCTCTGTAGCAGTTTAAAATCTTAATCCAATTAAGATCCAGTTAATCCAACTGCTACCTTCCAGTGCAAACAATGGGACTGTTATTTGCATGGATTTCATGCCCCACCTCTTCTTTCCAGTCCATCTGGGTTTGGGTGTGGAGACCTATCCCTGACTCCAGCAGGAAGAGCATTCATATCTTAATCCAAAACAGCCCATCTTAATTACTTACAGGTTTTCTCATGTTTCTAGAGGTGGGGGTATTTTGGCAGAATTAAAATATCCTTGTCACTGCTCAAGGACAGTTTTGTTGGTGGAACTATCTGGGAAGTCACTTAAAACTCATCAAAACTGATGACAACATTTCCAAAGTTTAGTTCACATAACAGAGGTGATTATTTTGTTTGTCACAAAAGGAGAATTGCATGTGGAAAGCGACTAATGGACTTGCTTATTTTTAGAAATTAATATTTTTAGGTGTTGCTATGGAAGCAGCTTTGAATGTGATCAGAATGGGATAACGCATTAAAATACACTTGCAGATAGAAAGTATATTAAAATATGCTTGCAGAGAGCTGCCTACTCACTCTCTGAGCACCCTAAAGATCTCAGGAAATATATCAGACACCATAAACTGTAAACACAAGGGGAGACATTACATAACTCCAATCAGGTGAAATAATTTTGGAAATGGATCCTGAGATTTGAAGTGATGAGGTGCAATCTTAAAACAGAACGTTCACTGCAAGCTGGAAGGCACCATTTCCAGGTGGAACCTAAACCTCATTTATTAAAAAAACTCTGAGAAGGAAGATATTTCCTGCACAGCTGTAGACAGGTTGGTATAAATTTGTAAAATTTGGGGTTTTAATCTGCCACTCCAGAAATAAATAGCTAGATAAGGTGATCTGTCCAGATACACTCCCAGTGAGCTCTTCTGAGCTAAAGGAATACAGAGCAAGATCTCTGCCCAAAACTTGAGAACTTCAGGCAATATTGGGTGATAAATCCTCCACATTCTGCCAGATTGGTTATTTCTCCATATCTTTCTACTAAATGCTTGAATTTTTTTTAGGTAATTCACTAGAGGTACCAGGCTGAATGTGTTCCCCAGTCATAATCCTCTGATTTTGGGAGAGCTCTGCTGAAGTGCTGGGATCTGCTCTGGGATCATGGCACAAGAACTGTTGGAGCTGTTGGGATGAGTCCAGAGGAGGAAGAAAAAGAGGATGCAAGGAGAATCTCTGCTCTGGAGCCAGGCTTCGAGAGCTGAGGGTGCTCACCTGGAGAAGGGAAAGCTCCAGGGAGAGCTCAGAGCCCCTTCCAGGGATTAAAGGGGCTCCAGGAGAGTTGGAGAGGGACTGGGGACAAGGGACGGAGTGATGGGACAAGGGGGAATGGCTTCAAACTGACAGAAGACGCGATTGGATGGGATATTGGGAAGAAATTCTTCCCTGTGAGGGTGGTGAGACCCTGGCACAGGGTGCCCAGAGAAGCTGTGGCTGCTCCTGGATCCCTGGAAGTGTCCAAGGCCAGGTTGGATGAGGCTTGGAGCAGCCTGGGATAGTGGAAGGTGACTGGATGATCTTTTAGGTCCCTCCCAACCTAAACTTTCTATGATTCTGCAATGTATCAACAGTGGCTATGAAGAAATATTGCGAGGAGTTAAACCCATGCTACTTCCACTGAAAAAGAAAGGTGAAGTGCATGGAAAACCAGCAAGTCCATATTGTGACTCCTTAAACCCCACAGCCAGTCCAGATTTCACAAAGCACTGGTTGTGTTTTGTCCTCTTTCCCCACTAATCCTCAGCCCTGGGCATGGAAGTCCACAGGCAGAAAGGTGAAAAATGAGCAGTGAAAGTTTTGTTTCTTCCTGTCACCCTCTGAAATTTCCACTTGAGAAAAGGTGCAAAAGTTGCTGAGACTTTTAAGGCTTGCAAGTCTTTCCATCTTGGCTCTTATAATGAAATTTATAGGGCTCAATATGAGTAAAACTTGAATTTCTTATGTAGGATTTCTTCAACATTTGTTTCATAAGGGGCATGATTTGGCCCATAATTGAAGAGGTAAAAAATACATAATAAGTCAATTCTCCTGCAAATGTAACTTTTGGGTGGATGAAAATCTGTAAAAGCCGAATAAAATCTTAATTTCTTGTTGTTCAATTAACATTTATTTCAAAGTTATTTTTAAAAAAAGATATTTTGGGGGCATAGTGCCCCAATACTGATTGACAGAGGAATAAAACGAGGTAGAAAATATTGCTGAGCTAAGGGACTGCAGCTCCATTAAGAACACATTAATGTGTGCCTGTACTTTTTAAAGCACTACAATCATCTTTAGAGTTGACAGCACTGACACTTGTGAATTCAGCCAGCCCAGGATCCCACAAAGAAAAGAGCAGGGCCAGGGAATTTGTCAGTGTCTTCATGCACAGATGAGTTTCCAGTCAGCAGCTGCAGCCTAACTTCCAAGAAACCTTGATAACTGCAGTGTTTCCAGTACATATTTCCATCTCCTGAAGGTTCATAAAAAATTTGGAATATTTCCTTAGTACAGCACACCTGGTCTCACACCTGCTCTGTTCATGGCTGGGAAATTAACAGCAACGTGTAAAAAACAAACCAAAACAAAACCAGTAAAAAACTGACTCTACAATGTAGTTTGAAATGCTAAATTTAGTGTGAAAATGCTTTTTTTGAGCAAAGAAGAAACTGCTAGTTCAGGGTGGAATTCCCCTGGATGGTCAAGTCACATAAATTTAAGAATGCAGATTAATGAACTTCTCAGTGCATTAGGTGTTTATTCAAAGAAGATTTAATCAATTAAACTAAATAAAACCCAGAAAGCATAAATTTCCAGGGACAGGACTGTGAATTCAGCACCTTTCTTGAGGTACAGGGAAGGACAAGTGAGCAGCAGCACTGCATGGGATTAAATGTCACAGTCAGTACAGTAAATTCATTAAAAACACCACATAAACTCTTCAGGATAGCAACTGAATCCTATTTTGGGTTTGTTTGGAATTTAGTGTTTTGAGATCTTTTCCTTAACATTTTTCTAGGTCTGATTATAAAGAATTTAGTGATAGAACTGATTAATTTATGTCTTCGTCACCAACATCCTTAAAACTCACGATTATTTCTGTGCCTACACTTCTGTCTAAATGTTCTCCAAGCCTGACACCATGAATGGACCCTCCAGGTATAAAAATGGGATTGAAAAAACAATTTTCTCTGGAACAGGCAATAAGAATTTTGATCCTACCAAATGTTAAAGACATAATTGTATTTATCAACTGTATTTTTCTGGATAATGCTGACAAAATGCAGAAATATAGGTAGGAGTGGATTAAAGAAAAGAAAAGAAAACAAATGAGGAATAAAAAGGAGTGACTGACAAGGTAAAATAACCTTCTTTTCTAAGCAACAGATGTATGACTGTGAGGAAACTGTTTAATATTTCAGGAATTTAGAATTGTACAGCAAATTGTGGGTAAGTAAAGAAAAACCACTGTGTTGTGAGAGATGTGGATAGCCATAACCCAACAGACCCGTCCATCCCTGGATAATGTGTTTATCTGTTGGCCTTCTCTGAACTCCCCCCCAGCTTGTGAGCATTCAATGCCTTTTGCTCTGCAAGCTTTTGAAGCTGGATCATGCAAATATTCATTTAAGCTCTAGTCAATAGTGCTGCAGCAGTTTATTGACAAGGCAAGATGTGGGTTCAGAGCCTGGCTCACCCAACAGTTTGCAGCCTTGCAGTGAGTTAATCCAGCTGGTGATTTGAGGATTTAAAGTGCAGGTTATGCAAATCTGCCAGGAATTACTTCAGTAGCTGTCCAGCTTCTCGTGATCTTCTTTGCCCGGAAGGCAAAAATGAAATACCAACAATTTTGGCTTGCTGCAACAGAGGTTTCCCTCTTTCTTATTTTGAAAAAAAGCTTTATTTCCATGGTGTTTGGTGTCTTTTTAGATTTGTATGCATTAAAACATACTGTGAAATCCACACAAAATCCTTTTCATGCACCTACTCCACTTGGAATCACCTTGAAGCAACAAGTCCTTGCTGTTAACTTATTCAAAGGTGCAGCCCTTTATGCACTGTTTTTGAAATTCAGCACACCTTGATTCTCTATCACTCGTGTCCCCAACATCTACAGAACAACTTTTATGTGCTCCCTGCTGGACAAACTGGAGGAAAAACCTAAAAAGCCCATACGAGTTCAGTGCTTCTCTTGGCTCCAGTTTGCCTTGGAGTTAATAGTGGCAAAAAAAAATTAAAAAAAAAAAATATTCAGAGTGAGAAAGAAGGAAAAAAATGCAATCCAATTTCTAGAATTATTCTTTGTCCCAGAATTTGACCTTATTTATGTAAATTCAGTAAAGATTTTTTTTTTTTTTTTTTTTTTTTCCAATCTGGACATCCTGATTGCTTCATTTTTCATTACAGCATCCCTTTACTGAAGGATTGAAAATAAAATAAAAACATGATGTTCAGGGACCTGGTTTAGTGGGGGACCTGGCAGTGCTGGGTTAATGGCTGGACTCAATGATCTTAGAGGGATTTTCCAACCTGAATTGATTCAAACTGTTCTCACTTTATTTTTTATCAGTTTGGACTTCTTTTTTCAATTACATTTGCAGTTTAGAAAAGAGAGGAGGAACAAAAAATCTGCAGAGAAAACCAAATATTAAGAAGAGCATAAAATAAAAGCAAACCCATTTGAACAAGAACCTGGTGCAAAACAAGGACTTTATTCTTGTTGAAGTGTTTCTCACCTGTCAAGGAAGAAGCAGGTGAGCACTTAAGGGCTCTTGTAGAAGTCAAGAGAACTCTGACGCATAAATAAACATTCCTGTGCCTTCCATCTCTGCACACATTGCAGCTCCCATGCTGTCCTGGTTTGAACACAGGTGCGTGCTAAGGAAGGCAGGAGCCTCCCTTGGAATGGAGAATGGAAACCCCCTCCCTCCCAATTATTAGAACTTTGAAATGAAGGGGCTCTCAGGCAAAGATATGGGGATAGAAATAACAGTTATTTATTTGGAGAATTAAAATAAAAATGCAGTAATTAAAAAAAAAAAAAGAAAAAAAAAAGAAAAAGAACAAAACAACAAGAACAAAACACTGACAGAGTCAGAAAGTCAAAATCCAAGCTGCCCCCCTGTGTGTCAGGGGTTGGTGGCAGTGCTATCCCATGGTGGCTGCAGCCCTCCTGCAGTGGCAGATGTGGCTCTGCTGGAGCAGGGATCCTGGAGAAAGGGGGAGGTTTCCTCGGAAGGTGCAGTGGGGAGAGTTGGGGCTGCTGTTCCTCTGGGAATGCAGTGGGAAAGGCTGTCCTGGTGTCCTAAAGCTCAGATTGGATCCAGGTAGGAATGTTTGGTGTTCCCAATCCCAGATTGGATCCAGGTAGGAATGTTTGGTGTTCCCAATCCCAGATTGGATCCAGGTAGGAATGTTTGGCTCCTGCCCTGGCTGCAGCATCTCCCAATGGCTGATGGAATTTTCTCAGTGACATTCCCTGGCCCATCAGCAGGAGATCTGTGCCTGGAGGGTGGATGGGTCCTGGCAGAGATAAAGCAAACTGCCCCAGCTGGTTTGGAACAGCTGGGCCATGGACAGAGGGTTACCCCACCTGCCCACACCAGTTGCAGCAGCTGGGACAGAACACACACTGCTGGGGACAGCCTGCACAGCAACACAAGACAGATGCAATTAGAGAAATTCAAGAATAATCAGCTTAAATCCCATGCTGGAATGAAATCTAGACATCATTTTGAGCTGTGCCAGGGGTGTGTAGGAGAAAGCCATCCATGCCCATCTCCTCACCTTCCCTTTCCCACCTGTGCTTCTGCAGCCAGGCAGAGGGATTGGTTCAGCTGAAAAACCAACACCAAGTGAATCAGTTTCCAGCTGATAAAGCCTCTAATCTGTTCCTTTGGGCACCCATGTGGATCCCAGAACACAAAAGCTTCGTGTAGAGCTCCAGCTTTCTTTGGGCTGGAGTGGCTGCACACCCACAGCTCCAGAATTGCTTTTGCCTGCTTTGGAGAAATGCTGCTGCATGTCAGGGTTTAATACCTGCAGAGGATATGAAACAGTAGGTGTTAAAGAAGAACAAATCGTTAAAAAAAATGAAAGCTCTTTTTTGCCTTCATGTCCCTCTTATTCTCTATAGAGCATACATGGTTGGACTGTCATGTAAGATGTAAACATGGAATTTCTGACCTGAAATCCTGAAAATAATGTCCTGCCCAGTGCTCAGTGTAATCCCAGCATGCCTCTCACAGAGTGAGAGGTTAGGTGTTTTCAGAGGTGACAAAATCTCCAGGAGCTGTCAGTTGCTTGATATAAAGCCTCCTTAGTGTCGATGAACTGGTCACTTATCACTACAGATGGGGTGAAACTATTCCAAGTTAAAAAAACCCAAACAAACTAAAAATTAAAATTAAAATAAATAAATAGATAAATAGAGAGGAATTATTTTTGTTGTTGTGCTTAACTGATTATAAATAGGTTTTACACACGTGCCTCAACCTCTCCTTTTCCCTGCTTTCATATTTTTTTTTTTTTTCCAAAATAGGATTTAATTTTTGAGTCACACTTTCTCAACTCCCTCTAATCCAAAATTTTCCTTCCTTCTGCCTTCATCTAAAATACCTGAACTGGTCATTTATTCTCTTCTTAATAATCTTTGCCTTGTTTAACCTGTGATCCCAGCTTTGACTTTAAGCTTTATTTTCAAGTTTTAAACCTTGTTGAAGGTTCCCTCAGTAAGAGACATTTTCTCCTGTATTTTCCACTTCATTTCATGTCACGCCTCAGTCTAACTCTTAGCAATCTATAGAGGAAATCTTTCCCCACTCCTGTGGACTGAGGGGGCTCTCCTGGGGACATCAACCCATTTCTCATTTCAGATCTATCATCTCTCAGAGAAAAATCTGCTACCTAATTTGTCACATATCAACTGGGTTGACAAACAAGAGATAAAAAATGACTCTACCCATGGAACTGCACAGTGATCCTGAATTAGAACGGATCAGATCCACTGTTTTCTCCTAAAATTACCATGTAAATTTTAACCTTTTCCTCCTGGTTTGGCCCATTAGGAATGCCATGGCTTCTTCCTAGCTACAGCATTGGTAATGAAGTTTTTTCAGCTGCTAAACCACTGCTCATTCTATGCTGATGTAAAAATAAAACTTCCTAAAACCCTCTTGATTGCTCAAATATTCAGTTACTGAATAGCTAAAAATAGCTTAGGTGCCCTCTGAAACCTCCTTTTATCTTCACACTTGTTTTCTCTCTCTCTCTCTCTCTCTCCAAAAACTGATATTACAGTGATTTCTCTTTCCTTCTGAGATCTACTCCCAGAAGGCATATTTGCTAAATTAGAGCTATCGAGTATTTTACAGTCTGGAACCTTTTTTTGGGTTAGAAAATCCCAGATTGCAGGGGTTTGTCACAAGTACTAAAGTTGGTGGCATTTTACTGCAGTAAGATGGAATTTTCTTCTTGTCAGATATCTTGAAGCCACGTGGTGACATCAGGACAGAATTTCCTGTAGCATCCCTGGTGTCATTTACGTTTGCTAATCTGACTGGATCAGTCTGCAAATCTAAAAGATTATTGGTGATTCTCTTACAAAGGTGGTGTGAATATTTTGCCTGAAACTACTCCTGTTTTGTCTTTTTATTTTAGCTTTTATGAATCCTTTAATAAAAACGGTATTTTCCACTCCCCACCAACTCTTCTTCACTCGAAATTACTGAATTCATTTAATACAGTTGTAAATATTGCCCCAAAAGTGACAGGAAGGAACATAAATATTACAGTGAGGTTTGGACCAAGCCACTCTTTCAGTACTGGCCAAACTTATTCTATAATCAATTTGCTAAAAACCACAAAGATAAACGTGTACAGATGCAGGAAAAAGCTGAATCTGGTACTGTCAGCCAGATAATGCAGGAATAGAAACTCATTATTTCACAGAAAAAGTCCTTAAAATGCTGTTCATTTCATCTGTTCTCATACTGAAGCCTTAACCAGTATGGTATTACCCTTTAAATTCCTCTCTTTTGTGAAATTCCTCTTTGCTGCTGTTTATTTTAATCCCAGCTTTAACAAACTGCTCATCCTGAACATCACCGGTATTCATGGGTTTAAAGGCAAACAGAAATGCAGGTTTATTTCGTGGAATTGTGCACGTCTGCAAAGCAGGAAAACTTTTTGCTTTATTCTCAGGGGAAGCATAAGCTTTCAGGGAAGGTAACAATAAACAGGAGAAAGGAGATAAATTCTGCTTCGAAATCTACTTGGACAAATATCAAATGCAAAATATCTGACTCTAATAAAAAGTTGCTTAAATTCCGTTCTAGAAAAATGTAATGATTTGTAAAACAGTGTGAAATGACACAGTTCAAGAAGTGTTTGGAAAATGCTCTCAGGCACAGGGTGGGATTTTTGGGGTGTCTGTCTAGGGCCAGGGTTTGGACTCAATGATCCTTGTGGGTCCCTTCCAACTCAGGATATTCTGTGACTCCATCATCCCAGGGGGTTGTGAGTTCCTCCCTACTTCCCACTTGATAATAATGCTGTCCCAAGATCTGTCTTTCATTTTCAGCTGACTTACCAGACCTGGTCATAAAATAGAGGATATTTTACCCTTCACCATGTAAGTTTCACAATGAAAAGGGCGGGGGGAGAAGTCTTTAAATGGGTCCAGTATCAAAATTTGGATGTTCCTGTGTGGATAATAAAAAGTGCCAATAAAAAGTGAAGGAATGTTAGGTTTGGAGAAATTCCCAAGAAATTCCTGATTCTCAAAGCAAGCATTTCTGATCCTAAAACACACATATTCCCCAAAAATATGGAAATTCAGAAAAGGAGAGATTTCAGAGGGCTTGAACTCTCCTCTGAAATGATTTACAAGCTGGTTTGTCGGTTTCATGACCCACTCTTGTAAAATACAACACACCCTGATCACATTTTGAGAGAATTATTGTTCATGGAAAGCAGAACAGAAAAGTAAAGGGAAGAAAAGTGTCACTGCATCTTCCAGCTCTTCCTTGATGTCCTCAAACTCCTGGGGCATCGTTGCACTTGGATAGCAGGAACTGGCTCTGACCTCGGTGGAATTTCTATAAGAAAAATTTGGATCAGGAATTCCTAAATATAAAATCATTCTGGCTATTGTAAACTCTCATTATATCTTTAAAAACTGAGAAATCAGCAATATCAGCACAAAATAACCCCACAGCTATAGTTCTGTTTCTCCATCTCTATTCATGAGTAGGTGGTAACTGAATATCTGCAATTCTTTGTGTTCAATGAAGAAAAGAACTCCAACTGACACTGATTTTTTTTCCTCAACAATCTCTATTTAAGTATAAAAATTTTCATTTAAGTGCTCGATTTAAAATCTGAAGCTCAAGAGCTTGTTTAAATATGGTTGGAAAAAGTTTTGCTTGATGAGGCTGCAATTTGGCCTTGTGCAAGTACAAATAAAGTATAAAGAGAGAGCTCACAATCAAAAAAGAAGGGACTTTTTTATTTCCTATACAACACACACAAATTCCATGTGGCAGTGAAATAATCCATGAAAAGAATGCAGAATGAGTGCAACTTACTCCTAGAGCCCTAACTCTAAATTAATTTAATTTCAGTTAAAGGAGATTTTTTTCACCCATTTTCCTCTCATTTCCCCCAAACTCCAGTTTATAAATGAGTTGATATTTATAAGACAGCTTTGAAATTATTTTAATGATTCGAGGTTGGATCCAAACAGCGACTGCAAGAATTTTACCATGAAGTGGGCACTGCCTGCTGCGTTTGTGGGATGAGGTGGAAGGAGGAGATCAAAGCCGAACTTTAATTATTCCAAGGAATGCTGTTTGTGCATATTTTCCCTTTGCCTTTGAAGAAAATCAGTGAAGAGTGGTTTTCAGGAGCCTGAATTTCTGCTAGTACAGTAAATAGTAGGAATTCAAAAGAAAAAACAGAACTTGTCATTTGCCCTCTCAGCCTCTTCACAAAATTAAGGTTCCCTGGAACCTAGATGAAATGCAAAAAGTTCTTATTTTAGTAATTTTCCCTGCTACAATGATAAAAAATTCTGATCTGAGGCAATATAAATACATTGGAAGGGTCTGAGGGGATTCCTCCTCCAGCCTAGCTGAATTACCAACACAAGCTTCCAAATCTCAGGAGGACTCCTGAGACTCCTGGGTGGAAAATATCAATGTTTGGTGCATTTTAAATATCCTGT
Organism: Certhia americana; assembly: GCA_018697195.1. Classification (NCBI taxonomy): domain Eukaryota; kingdom Metazoa; phylum Chordata; class Aves; order Passeriformes; family Certhiidae; genus Certhia; species Certhia americana. Next base: position 2,875,729 of record CM031858.1, read on the forward strand.
TAGGCAGAAAGGAAGTTATAAGAAAAGTGAAAAAGAAATAAAAGTTTGCTCTCTGCCGAGAGAATTCCCAAGCCCATTCCCATGGAAGACACCTGCAAGGGAAGCACAGCACTGGCAGGGAATTCAGGAGGAGTTCTGGTTATTAATGTTCCTATTTTCAGAAGAAAAAAAATCACTTTTCATTAAAATTTTTATATGCGATGCTGGTGCTCTGGCCTGCCTCTTTTTCTTATCACCTGTGAGAGGGGCAGATGAGAAGAATGTGTTGGGTTGGCATCTAGGACAAAACCACAAATTGGTTTTTATGCATCACAAAGTGCACAAAAAAAAAAAAGACAAGAGCATCTTGAAAATAAATATATACACTTATTGGAGAAATGGATATAAAATTTAGAGTATAAATGGCCTTAGAGGAAAAAAAGAATTAGACACACAAAGCTGAAAACAATATGAAATAATATATTTTTTTTAATTTAAGACCCATTAAACTATTAAAACTTGGATTAATAATAAAAAACCCCACTGTGTCTTTCCCTGCTTTTATTTCTTTGAGGCAAATTACCTGGAGAAAAATCAAAACAAAATTCTGAGTCTTTTAAATATGCACAGACAGCTGGTTGCATTTTCTTGCCCAGAACATTTCTTGCTGCAATAATAACAGGGTGGTTCAAGCTAAAAAACACAAAGGCTCAAACTCAAGCAGTTCTGTCCTACATTTAATCAGGGTTTGTTTTGTTCGTGGGGGTGAGGCTGGTGGTGTCAGTTTTCTTCCTCAGAAATGCTGATTAAATCAAAACGACCTAAAAGAGAATAATTGATTATGAGCAGCTTTCAGTGGGAAAAATCAAGAGATGAAGGTGGGGTAAAGCTTGGTCAGAATTAGGATAAAATTAACACTTCTTGATGAAGCCCTGGGTATTTAGACCACCCTCTAAATGGGTTGGGCCTGTAGAATTCCCTTCTCCTGACTTTAGGTGTCTGCAGGGGAGTCCAGACTGCCTTACATAAAAATATGGATCTTAGCTCATGATTCATGCAGCATATTTAAATACCTGCTTTTGCAGGGATGAATCAGGCCTTGAGTCTCAGTGACTCTCTTGATGTGATGCTTTAAGTTTTAGCTTTTCATATTTTATTAAAAAATAAAAGCTAAAATTTAAGGCATCAATGTCTGTATTGAATAACCTGAGTTGAATAACTCAGGTACTGGAGTGAGGTTAAACCATCCCTCCATCCTAAGGGTTTGGTATGGGATTGCCAGCTAAAGGTTGTTTGTTTGAATATTCATTCACCCTTCTGCTTTTGGGAATTCTCCTCCTAACTGCACAAGGAATCTCCTTCCAGTTATTTATGAGGAATTGAACACACCAGTTGCTGCAATGCCTTGTTCAGGATGTGAGCACCAAGTCCAACAGGAGCCAGCAGTGTATCTCTGGAGCTCTGGCCTGAAGTAGGGAAAGGGATGCCAGCAGGTCAAGAAATGTGATGTTTCCCCTCCAGTGAGGGACATCTCTGCAGTCTTATGCTGAGTTCTGTGCTCCCCAGAGCAAGAGACAAGTGGACATCCCAGAGAGACACCAGTTAAGGGTCACAAAAGTCATTAAGGGACTGGATCACCTCTCCTTTGAGGAGAGAAGGAGAGTTGGGACTGTTTGGCCTAGAGAAGAGAAGGCTCAGAGGGGATTTATTGATGTGTGAAACTACCTGAAGTGAGAACAAAGCCAGGCTCTGTTCAGTGAATCAAGACCAGAGTCTGTGGGGCCAAACTGGGACACAAGAGGTTCCCTCTGAACATCGGGGAACATTTTTTCACTGTGAGGGGGATGGAACCCTGGAAGAAATTGCCCAGGGAATTTGTGGAGTCCCCCTCTTTGGAAATTTAAAATTGTCTGTGGCTTTGATTTTTGCATGTTTCTCTTAGCCTTCTGATGTTTGAAATTCTTGGAATCAGTTTCTCATGCATTTTAATGGAAATAATAATTGTTTTGCATTCCTCTCTAGAGGAAGCAAGACTTGATGGACTTTTGGGTTGACCTGTGGGGTTAGAGAGGTTGAACTTCATTCTCCAATCCCTGGTCACTTTTGAAATGATATATATATCGAGGTCACACAATAAACTTCCTTCTTTTCCTTCCTTTCTCTGTGAAGAGAGCTGTTATGTGTGTGTGTGTTCATTTCTTGTCGAACAGCAACAACTGTCATTTGCATTTCATCCTCTTCACAAAATTAAGGTTCCCTGGAATTTAGATGAAATGCAAAAAGTTCTGAGTTTAGTAATTTTTTCTGCTACAATGATAAAAATTTTGATCTGAGGCAACAGAAGTACACTGGAAGGGTCTGAGGGGATTCCTCCTCCAGCCTGGCTGAGGAGTCTGGACACAGCCCTGGGCAATGTTTTGGGTGGTCCTGTTTGAGTGGGGGGGTTTGGACCAGAGGAGTTCCAGATTTCATTTCCATCATCAGCCATTATTCTGTGACTGTGTAATAATGGGAAAACAACTAAATCCTGCCTTACTGATCAGAATTCAAATCTGAATGTGTCAGGGAGATGGAAAAACTGACCTCACACGAGAACTGGAGGCAACAGAAATGTACCAAGGCAGCCTGGCTTCCAAGCCCCTCCAAAATTTGCAGCCAGGCATAACAGCAAGTGGGGACTGAAAGAGAAGCTGGTCAGGCCAGGGGGGTTCAGCATGTGAACAAATCACTTTAAACTGTTACAGCAACCCTGAGACACGACATGATGCTGCAAAATTCCCAGGGGTCGTGGCGAGGATTGCTTAGAATTTGGGGAAGTTAGTAATCATGGAGAAGGTAATGGGACCTAAAGGGAAGACAAAGCTTCCTCAGATCACAGCCTCAGCTTCAGCACTTTACCTCTTAAATTTTTGTCTTTGCTCTGGAATTCTTTTTCCATGGAAAAAAAGAAAAAGATGAAGGAATCTCATGGCTGTGCTAAGACTGTTGAAAGTACAGCCTCTCTCAGAGCCAGGTCCCCACTGCTGACCCTTTCTTCAAATGCAGCCATTTCTTCTTACCTGGAACCAATAAATGTGAGTTTATCTTCACAGGCAAATGTGTCTACTGATGAAAGTCACCACTTGGTAAGAATTAAGAATCAATTTTTTTTTTTTTTTTTTTTTTTTTTTTTTT
>CM031858.1:2878891-2895607 GCA_018697195.1 Certhia americana
GGGAATGATTCTGCCAAGCCAGAAAGATTTAACCAGGAAAACATCTGGATTTTAGTCAGCTTGTTTTGCTCTGGAAGTCTCTGAATCCCTTTGTCTTATTCCAAGTAGATGTCTTTTACCACTGCTCACAACTTCTTTTTTTTTTTTTTTTTTTTTTCCAAAGGTAATAAGAATAAAAAAGTGACTCTATTTTGAATTTTTAAAAGTAACCTGCATTTCCAGCTCTTGTCCTGCACACCACCAGATTTTTAAACATTTGTTTCCCCAGGCAAAGGCTAATTCCTGAGCTGATAATCTTGCTTGCAAGACTTGTGTACGTAGGTTTGAGCTAGGCGAGGCTTGATTTACCTTTTGTTTAGAAAAATATAAAAAAACTTCCCGAAAAATCAGGGTGTAGAATTTGAATACAGGGCAGAGGAGTTACTGAAAATGCACAACGTCTGTTAAGTGGAAATGTACCCATTGTCTTGAGGATTTTAAGTCTGAAGCCTACTGATATTAATCAGAGGGTTTCAAGTTATGTATTGGTTTTTCTTCAGGGAAAAACAACTGTAAAAAAAATCTTTATAAATAAGCTATTGGTTTATCCTTCACCAATCAGCTGACACACGTGAAAGGCTGCATTTCTTGTCATCTAATTACAGCACATCAGGGATAATGAAACATTTGTGGGAACTGATCCATAATTCTGCTCATGCCTTGTGAAGCTGTTTCGTAAAAGCCAGAAATAATCCCTTCATAAAAATAAAAGAGAAATTACAATGTCTGAGAGGCATTAAACAAAAAAACCAAACAAACAAACAAACAAAAAAAACCACCAAAAAAAACCCCAGAAGGGCAATGGGGGAGATAATTGAAGACTTTTGGACAAACGATGGACAATATTTTTAATGCACAAAGAAGAGTTTTATTAGAAATAAAAGTTGTTTAAGTGTCTATTAAAGTGACTAAAGGATTTTTTTTTTTTTTTTTAACTTCTCCTCTACAGGACAGCCATAGATCTGAGGGTCTGTATCAGTGTTTCTTTTCAACTTTGCAGCTCTTGGTGGTAAATATTTCACCTGTTCCTGGCTTGTCAGCCGGGAATTGTCTTGGAGATGCTTGGAGCAGGAATCAAAACATGGCCAGAGGATGGGACAAAGGATTGCTCAGGGCACTGCTGCATTGCCACCAGCACCAACTCAGAGAGAGCTGAGTGCAGGGGAAGCTGCATGGGACACAAACAGTGCTGCAAAGGATATGTGTAGAGGGAATGAGTCCTTCTCCAATTAATTAATAAATCTTTGGGTGTAGCCCTAGACACCCTGCTAATAAAAACAGCATTGTTGCAGTACCTCTAGAAATGAAAACTGAAAAGAAAGCAAACCAGGGTTTGTGTGTGTGTGTGTTTAAGTAGCTGCCTTTCCTCCCAGTGAGGTGGTTTAATTTCAGGTTTGTTCATTTTAACCACTAAGGAGGCTCAATCAGATTTTCACGGTGGTGCCAGTGCTTAAGTGAAAAGTGAAAACTGCCAGAATGCTCCTCTTGCTGTTTGTTTCTAATGGGGAGTGGGGAAGCACCATCTGCTTTCTACTATTTTCAGGCACTGCTTGATAGTGAAAAGGCTGTGTCAGCACACAGACCCTGAAGCTGAAGGGATGAGGGTGCTGGAGCTCTGCCTAGGTACTGCTTCCTGAAAAATCAGGGTCTTCTGCATCAACAAGTTGAGCGCATGGAGACATTAAATTGTCTGTTACAGTATTGGACCTCCTTCAAAAGATGCTCAGCTTGGCCACTAAGGGCTGTCTGTGACAAGCCAGAAAAAGCACATTTCTCCTCGGGTGGGGGATTGATGCCAAATTTATTATATGGCATTTATTATTAATTATATTATATTATATTATATTATATTATATTATATTATATTATATTATATTAATATTTATTATGTTGTTTATTATATTATATTTTCTGAAGAAACTTCTTAGAATGCTCTGTATTCATATTAACTTAGGCAGTAGTTTTCAGCTGTGTCTGTGCTAATGCTCTGCACCATACCCTGACCCCAGGTAAGTGACACACTCCCACCTGTACTGTTTAATTCCCAAGGCTTTCAGGCAGAGTGACTGTACTCAAACTGTTCTTTGGGTAGACTCCCTGGACAAGGCTAAAGATGGAGTTGTGCCAGGAGTCCCAAATAACCCTGTCCCAAAGGGGAGCAAAGACAATTACAGCAATTTACCACACTGGATTTCAGTGCTTGGAGGCTTTCCTTGACATCTTTCATAGCACAGATACTGTTCATTCTCTGTAATTTCCCTTGCTAGTTATTCATATGACAAATGTACACTTAAAATAAGATTTTTCTGTGCTGCTCCCCAAGCCCATGATCTTCATCTCTGATACCACTCCTTGTTGTTGCATTATCCATTAACCTTTCTTGAGGGTATCTGTGGTGCCTCTGAAAATGCATCTTTAGGAACTGAATTTAGTGTAGCAAAATATTTAGCAAGACAGTTAATTACTTGTAATGGGTGTCAGTGCAAAATGTAACCAAAACTGTGTATTCTGTCACCATCTGATGAAACTGGGGTGGGCAGGTGGGGTAATTGTCTGCCAATGGCCAATTGTCAAAAACCAGCTGGGGCAGTTTTCTGATCTCTTCCACAACCCAGCCTCCCTCCAGACAGAGATCTTCTGCTGATGGGACAGGGAATGTCACTGAGAAAATTCCATCAGCCCACTGGGAAATGCTCCATCCAGGGGGAGGAGCCAAGTATTCCTACCTGGATAAAAATCTGGGAGTTGGAACACCAAGCAGCCTTTCCACTGCATTCCCAGAGGAACACCAGGCCCAGCTCTCCCCACTGGAGCTTCAGTGAAAAACTCCACTTTTCTGCAGGAGCATCACTTCAGCAGAGCCACATCTGCCACTGGGACTGCAGCCACCATGGGATGGCACTGCCACCAACACCCTGACCCACAGGGGGACAGCTGGGATCCTGACTCTGGCACTGGGTTGGGTTGTTTGTTTATTTATTTGGTTTTCTTTTTTCCTCTTTTGTAACACTGCATGTGTTTTGGTTTTATTGTTTATTTTAGTTCCCTCAATAAATAACTGCTATTCCTATTCCCTATCTTTGTCTGAGAGCCCCTTAATTTCAAAGTTATAATAATTGGGAGGGAGGGGGTTTGTATTCTCCATTCCAAGGGAGGCTCCTGCCTTCCTTAGCAGACACCTGTCATTCAAACCATGACATTCCTGATTGCTCTGAAGTTGATCCCTTTGGAAAGTGACTCCATTTGCTAACTCTCCCTTCAAAATAACCAATTTCAATCAACCCTTTCCTTAGTTCATCCTGAACTAACTGCCTGCAGTTCTCCCAACAATAACTGCTCCCAAGCTAACTCAGTGAAAATCTGACCTCGTCATTTTTTCCTAACAGGAAATCTCACCTGTGAGTTTTTCCTCACTCCAATCAGGTTTCTCTGCAGCCACACATTGTGCCTTTGCCATTGGCACATCTCTAAGGATCTGATGGTTCAATTAATGATTGTTTTTTTCCTAATAATCCCTCTCCAAACAGTGTGAATGTGTGTTTCCCCCTGCTGACACCTTTCCCTCCCCCAGTAATTCCATTTTCATGCCTCTAGTTCTGATCCTCTGTGAGCTCCATGTTGTCCTTGCTCCACAGCATTACACATTTTCTTACCTGTTCACATGTAGATGTTTCTGTAGGTGTCATGGCAGAAGAGGAGTCAACAAAGGAAGAAGAAGACATGGAAAATCCAAGTAGAGTTACGGCAGTTCTACTAATTAGGAGTTCAGTTCAGATGTTTAAAGAAGTTTCAGAATTACAGGTAGAGAGACCAGGATAGAAACAGATGTTTCTCTTCAAACCATAATTCCACTTATCTCAGGTTTAGTCATTTAGTCTAACCTCATGATCAAACTCCTTCACAACCAGTAGAAAGGCACAGATTTCCCTTTAGATATTTTTTTTTGCTATGGCCTGAGTCAGAAAAAATCTCCCTCCCTTGGGTTTCAAAGGGAGTTTACATGACTGGCTTAATTTCCAATAGCTAAAATCGGGTGGGTTGAATCCTATTTTCCATACCAGTTCTGTGGTTGCTTTCAGCCACGGAGAACTGGCCTTAGAGGTCAGATTTTATCTTCCACTCTTTATTATCTGACTTAGCTAAGTATTTCAGCAAAGCCAACAGATTTGCATCAAGCACATAAACGTCTAAGTTGTGTTTAACATTTTTGATTCCACACAAATTCTAAAGGTAATGCAGGCCATGTTTAAAATGGGAAACATTAGAGTTTATATTCCTTAAGCACAGAATCATAGTTATCAAATCATTTATATTGAAAAGACCTCTAAGATCATCAATTTACAAATATTAGAATTTTCTGAAAAAATATGTGACAAAGATATTATTGTCCATAAAGTGATGTTTGCTGATATGATTTTTTACTGCTAATGTACAAAGATGGGAGCTTTGTCACTGAGTGAAAATGAATTTTTAATGTGGAACTACATTACTGCCTAAGGTTTAGTTATGTTCAATTTTTGATATAATGGAGAAGTTTCAGTGACTCAGTCACTGATTTCACACCATCCTCATACAGCTGAGGAGAGGTTTGGCCACTGATTTCACAGTCCAGTCTAGGAGATCCTGGAATTTTTTTCTAATTTTCTAGTGAGACTGTGCTTTGACTGAAACTTTCCCATTACTCATCCCTGTAGCATCAAGATACCTTGACAGGCAGTCAGGCTGACAGATAAAGTAGTCGTGGTAAGAAAAACAATTTTTTTTTGCAAGGTACGTCCTCGGCAAAGCTCAGAAATTTCTTCAAACTAAGAAAGAAAACTTATGAAAGGCTGACATCAGAAACTTGGAAAACAAAAATAAGGATAGCCAAGACACTCCTTCCAAAGAAAAAGAACCCAAACCAACAAAAAACCAAACCCAAATAACTATGTACCTTAAATAGATAAAAATATCTCTCTAAGTAATTGTTCTGGACACTTTTACTTCAATTTCTAAGCCCCCTGTAACTGCTAATACTTTTAGTTATTACTTTAATATCATTTTTCCTACTGTAAAGATGGGCAACCTAAAGGAAAAAGAGCCAAGCCCTGACCAAGGTTATACAAAAATGTCTGTGGCAAATTAGAGAATAAACAAAGTCCCTTGACTTCTAGGCTAAGAACATATTTAAAAACATCAGCCAAGAACAGAAAAAAATTAAAAAATAAGAAACAACTACAACTTATCCCCTTCATTTTTTATGGGTTTTTTTTACTAGAACCTGAGATGTGAGCAATATTTCTCACCAAAGGCTGAAGAAATAGCCCCAGAGCCTCATTTTGCACACCTTCAGAGCAGAACACCATAAAGTGAACAGCATTTTGGAGAGCCAGCACTCAGATGCAGTCACTCAGAAGTGATCTGCCGTGTTTTCCCTCGTTCCTCAAACGCTCAGGCACATTTTCTGATGACAGCTTTATGCAAGTGACAACTTCTCTGTCAGCAATATGCTGCTTCATGCAGGCAATTTGGCAACCAGAAAAATGGTTTTTTTAAGTTTCTGGTTTTTTACCAGAAACGGGGTGTGAGATGATGTAATTTCCCTATAAAGATATCTTCTCCTAAAGAGGACTCTGGCCAATGACAATTCCTTCCCCAATAAATATTTCAGAGTTTTTTTTCCTTTTACAGCTGCGCTGTTCAAATGCACACCACAGACAAAGTATTGTAGATCAGCCTTCTGTGCCTTTGCTTTATGTCTTGCAGAGGTGAGGCAATATTTGGAACCTGCTCCTTGTTTTGACATTGAGATTCGGGTTTAAAGGCAAGATTTGTGTCAGGGGAGATACAACTGATCTGCACAGAGGGAGGCAGGGTGGAAGAATGTAGGGATGACTCCAGAGGGTGCTGCTCATACCTTTGGATGAGAACAGGTGGAGGAGTCACTGACACGATGTTGGGAATTTGTTCTAATGTAAATATCAGTCTGAATTAGCAACCCTTACAGAATCACAGAATCACCAGGTCAGAAGAGACTTTCAAGATCATTGAGTCCAACCCATGCCCTCACACTTCAACTAGACCCTGGCACCAAGTGCCACATCCAGTCTTTTTTTAAACACATCCAGGGATGGTGACTCCACCACCTCCCCGGGCAGAACATTCCAGTACTTTATCACTCTTTCTGTGAAAAACATTTTCCTAATATCCAGCCTAATTTTCCCTTGACGCAGCTTGAGGCTGTGTCTTCTTGTTCTACTGTGTCTTCTTGTTCTGGCTGTTGCTGCCTGGTGAAAGAGACCAATCCCAGCTGACCACAACCACCCTTCAGGGAGTTGTAGAAAGTCATAAGGTCACCTCTGAGTCTCCTTTGCTCCAGGCTGAACAACCCCAGCTTCCTCAGTTGTTCCTCATAAGGCTCATGTCCCCAACCCCTCTCCAGCCTGGCTGCCTCCTCTGGACACACTCCAACCCCTCAAGGTCCTTCCTAAACTGAGGGGCCAGAGCTGGATGCAGCATTTGAGGTGTGATCTCATTCTTGGGTTTATATAGAAAAAGAAAATATTTTTGATTGTGTTTTTCTGGGATTTCTGAGAACCCAAGAATGCAAAAGTCTTTTTTCCCCAGCCAGAAATTGAAGAAATGGTTGTGAGCCGTCTCTTCAGTTTTTTCAAGGTTTTTTATTCTTTCTTATCTATACATTCTGACCTACAGAAGTCTGTGCAGGTCAGTTTCAGGCACAATAACTCCCACCTTCAGGGCGGTGTGTTCTTTAATACTAAAAGCTATGTCTACTTTATTTCTAATAATTTTCCAATACCTGTAATTCATGTTAGAAAGCCTGTCTCTACTCTAAACCAACCAGAAAGTGCCATCTTCACAGCAGAAGATGGAGCAGATGAAGAAGAAAGAAGAACTCTAAAAGTCACATGAAACCTCCATCTTGTCTTCTTCTGCTTACCATTCTAAAAAATGAGAAATTTAAAATTCTCACCCTGTGATAAACTACATATTATGCTACTATTTAATACACATTCTTGAAAGTTGTTGTTTCATTCCAGAGCCCAAAAAGCCCTTTTCCATAGTCAAAGGTTAAAAACAGCGTTTATCAGAAGTTTTTCATTTCATCCCTTAAACATGCAAAGAAATATTTCTCAGAATTTCTGACACTGACACCTCACCAGTGCCGAGCACAGGGGAGGAATCCCTGCCCTGCTCCTGCTGGCCACACCATTCCTGATCCAGGCCAGGGGCCATTGGCCTTCGTGGCCACCAGGGCACAGAGCTGGCTCATGGTCAGCCAGGACCCACAGGTCCCTTTCTGCCTGGGCACTGTCCAGCCACTCTGACCCCAGCCTGGAGTGCTGCAGGGGGTTATTGTGGCCAAAATGCAGGACCTGGCACTTGGATTTATTAAACTTCATCTTGTTGGACTCTGCCCATCCATCCAACCATTCCAGGTCTCCCTGTAGATCCCTCCTGCCTCTCAACAGATGGACACACGCTCCCACCTTAGTGTCAACTGCAAAATAGACCTTCAGCAGGGTGGAGCAATTCTGGGAAATGAGCATTGCGAAAAGTCATTTAAACAAATGGAAATCTTTATTCTGTGATCTGCACTGGGGGCTCTGCTCTTGCTCTGGAACATGGGAAGGGGATCAGAGAGAGTCACAGCTGGTTAATATTGGGGGGATTCTCACATTGGGGTTTCACTGTGCAGGTCAGGTCACTCTCCTCATGGAAAACCAAAAGTAAATGCAAACCATACATCTATTTTTCACAAGGGTGATGGACAAAGATTGAGATAAGCTCAGTATGCTGCACTGCAGGATACTGAAATAATCCCTGCTTGAGGCCTTTTGCTGCATTTATTGCCAAACCCAGACACTCTAATCCAAAGGGGTTCATGGTGTAAGTGGGCCAATATTTACCAAAAAATATGCCTCAAAAGGAGATTTTTTTTTTTCATGTTTCAGTATAAAGACTGGAATTCACTGTTGTCTCTAGTCTTCTTGTCTTATACTTGCAATTAATGAGTTGTCATTCAAATTGTGTATTAAATTCTATTTTTAGATTATCCTCATTAATTTTATTTTTTAGAATAAGGATTGCCATATAATGTTTTAGTTCTATCTGGCATCATGGTAATTTTTAATTTTAATTCAATCCAGACTAATTTATCCTTATAATCTGACTTCTATGTGAAAGCACACAACTGCTGAAATGCACAAACTATCCATGAAGATTCAGAAGCACGCATCAATTACATATAAAAAATGTAGACAAAATCCATCTGTAAAGAAATGCAGATTAAAAACCAAACTGTAAATTTATTTCTATTTTTTTTTTTTTAATTTATTCAATTCAAAGCTTGAAAACAAAGCTGGCATAGAAGACATCAAATATACTGAGATATGTCTAGCACAAGTTAATGTAAATTGTACTGTCAGTGCTGTCTCCTTGCTTACACCACCAATTTGGGAACAACTTTTAGCTTTGATTCAAATATCTGCTCATTTTGAAAAAGACAGATGAGTAGAAAAACGTTTGCACTGACATGGGGACATTGGTTTCTTAGAACCCACAGCTACAAAAGCACTGGGTGGTCAAAATTATGAAAAATTGTATTCCATTTTCCCTGGGAGAGATGTATGTGAGACTGCCCAATTTCTCTTTATGCACTGCCACATTTATTACTATAGTAACAACATACAGCTCTCTAATTTGCTTGATTGCAGGCTGGGGATCAGAGAGAAAGCAGATTGGTGAAATTTTCAGTAAGATATGAATCCTTCTACTTAAAAAATTGTCCAAGAAGGAACATTCAGTTCTCTGCTACTGCCATACAAAAATGAGGCCATTTTATTTTTCATCCTCAGCAAGACCTGATGGAAGAAAAAACAAATTACTTTTGCTATCTTTTAGCTTTTATTCCTTTTAGTTTGTCAGTGTGAGTATAGAATGTTCTAAAAGCTTCCCCAACATTGATGCTTTCCATCCACTCTTCTGTTTTTTTAATTTCATTTTGGATTGTTTTATTTTATTTTGTCATCGTTGTAAAACCAATAGCTCTAAAATCCAAGATTACACTTAAATTTGTTTTCTCTTCAAATGCCACATGCAAAAAACCAAAAATCTTCTCATTTCTATCACTGTACAATGATTTGGGGTTAACTGAAGTGGATTTGCTGAGCTTTGTCCACATCCTTTGCTGTATTTTTAATCTTAACAATCACAATGACCATTTGTATATTTATTCTCCTGTGCTTTCAAAAGGGTTGAGAGATCAGGCTTGTGCTGGCAAATTGGAACATCCTGAATTTGTATTTGCCAAGCAGGGAAGCAATGGCAAATTTTCCTGTGCTCCAGATGCCTCCTGTAGTTACAGACACCCAGAGAAATGCCCCGAGCAGGATTTCTCCCTCTTTTTTCTCTCTATATATTTGAAAGCCTCTGGCAGAACTGCAGGAAAAGCACCCACAGGTTCTTGACTTCAATATTTACAAACAACCTGGTTAAAATACAGCCACTTCCACCCTCGTTTCATAGCAAAGAGCACATTTTTGCCCTGCTAAAGCTCAAACCTGTCTTGGTGAATCTGTACTATTCAAATTCCATAAAATCAGAAAGCCATTTTCTATGTTATTTTTCACTTGAATGCAAAATGCTGTTATCCTGGGAATGTAAAGCAGGAAATGAATTATATTTTGCTTGAGAAGAAAGTATTTTTGATAGAAAAAAAACAGCTCACTTGCCTGGAGGTGTTATTATGTCTACCAAAACCAAAAGTGCTCTTAAGTTACCCTTAAAACAGCATAATACGCACACAGCAAAAAAATATAAAGCAGAAACTCTGCAAGTTACTCTCCAATGTAAATCATTCTCAGGATCCAGCTCCTCCAAAGTCATTATACACTTGGTAATAGAATGCTTCAAACCAAATACAGGATATGTTTTCTACAGCCTATTATGGCTGACATCAAAAGAGTCAGGAAAGCAGAGATTTCATACAATTTGAATAAACTAATTCAAATGCACTGCATCTGCCCAATGATCAAAACAACGTGTGGGACTGATAAGGCTTTTTTCTTTTTTAGCTTTCCTTTTCATGCTTTCAAGGGTGATTTATGTTACAATTTCCTTCCTAATGGCCACAGTTTGTACTTTTTGAAGGAATTCATAAGAGATTTAAGTGAAAAACAAGGAGAGAAATATCAACATCTACATGGAAGTGCAGAAGTCATATAACTGCATGCTGAGCAACGTATAAACTGAAACTCCATCAGTCAAATTGCCAACAACCTCTGGAAAACTCCTATGGATGTAAAGGCACCATGGAATGGAGAAGAGGATCAGAAGTATAAAGGATCCAGAAAATCAGGGAATTATAAAATGGTTTGAGTTGGGAAGGACCTTAAAATCATCCAGTGCCACCCCTGCCATGAGCAGGGACACGTTCCACTGTCCCAGGGTGCTCCAAACCCCAATTTCCAACCTGGCCTTGGACATTTCCAAGGATCCAGGGACAGCCACAGCTTCTCTGTGCTAGAGCCTGCCCACCCTCACAGGGAAGAATTCTTTCCTAAACTCTAACCCAAGTTTCTCCTCTTTAGTTTGAAGCCATTCCCCCTTGTCCCCAGTCCCTCTCCAGCTCTCCTGGAGCTCCTTCAGGCACTGCAAGGGGCTCTGAGCTCTCCCTGGAGCCTTCTCTTCTCCAGGTGAGCATCTCCAGCTCTCCCAGCCTGGCTCCAGAGCAAAGTTCCCCAGCCCTCAAAGCATCTTCGTGGCCTCCTCTGGAATCATTCTAACAGCATCACAACCCTCCCACGTTGTGGAGAACCTCTCACCACCCTAATCTGTACTACAAAGTCATAATGTGCTAAATCCTATACTATAGGCTTTTCTTTGAATAGGAGACAAAATTGGTTCCCTAGCTTGAAACAAATTCTCCGTTTTTAACCAATTTTGTGTTGGGATTTTTGGTTGGTTGGTTGGTTGGTTGGTTATTTTGGGGGTGTATTTTTTTTTTTTTTTCTAAGGCCAACCATAAGTACTGAAAAATGTAAAAAAGCACCAGTTTGCACATTTCAAGGCACAGTGGAAGTGTGCAGCTTAATGGATGTTCCGGGGAGGGTTGTACTCCCCTTTACTTATAATAGGAGAGAGAAGGAGAAGAGTTCAGGATGTGATAGATGCATCCTAATTTAATCCTTTAAAAGGCAGAGGTCTAATCTTGAGGCAGTCACTGCCTTTGACACCCACAGAAGAAAATAAGCACTCCCAAGAAATCATAAAAATTCATCTGATGAGTGATCTCTGGAGGAAACTGCTTCCAGTGACAGAAGAGAGCAGAAGGTGAACATTGATGTCCTTGACAGAGAAAACACAGAGGAAGTTTAATGTCTGCTCCATACCTCTTCAAGAAAAATAAAGGTCTTACTTCCACCAGAATTTCATACATTCTCCTAAATTAATAGATGTCTGATAGTCTTGTACATAAAGGCAGGACCCAAGGTGAAGCAAAGCTCAGGAAAATTGTTCCTTCAGATGAATTTTGGAAGATGTTCTTCTAGGAGTGCAGACATCCACTTTTTCCAATAATTGCATTAAATATGAACTGGGCTTGGAGCAGAAACAAGTTAATAAGTGTGAACCACTCAGCAGAGATGCTCCTCTAATTTTAATCAGTTTCACATGGGTAGCTGTTAATTTCTTAGTAAAGTGAATAATCCTGTTGGAGAAACACAAATATGTGAGAGTAAACAAACAGACTAAAACCTTCAGCTGAGAGGGAAGGGGAAGGGCTTTCGGAGCGTGAAGTACAGTGAGTGAAAAATAAGCCATATGCCAGCTATTACCCCTTGATAGTTGCTTTGGATACCGAGGATCATGGCTCTGTCTGTTTGTGCAATGTGAGAAGTAGAATTAAGATTTCAGGAGCACAGTTTAATACTCTGGGGAGGGTAATACATATGCATTAGTTAGGAGCATTAGTTTTAATAAGGAAACTCATTAGATTACCTAGAAGCATTTTATCTTTTTTTTTTTTTTTTTTTTTTTTAATATCCAAGTGGTATTCTGTTACAAATAAAGTAGTGCTGGCTGATAACTTCCAAATTATTTAACTTCAACCTACTTTGTTATTTAATGCAATGAGAATATGTGGCTTCTTCAGTGCTTTTCTTAAATGGTGGGCTATTAACAAATCTGATTTTGCTTGGCTTTCTCTTCAAGAATGTCTTTAAAATATTTATATATTAATATTAATTTAATTTTGGGGGAAGGACAGACCCTTAGCTGGACATCACTACTTCTTTTCTACCAAAGCCATGAAGCTTGCTATGCTAATTTACTTCAGGTGAAAATTATGAATATTTTGATACAATTAAGTTGATGAAGACGAAACTTGTTCCTAGAAAGGGGCAGAACTGCAGGCTTGCTCTGCAGTCCCTAAAGCTCCATGTTCAAAGAATTGCCTATAGATAAAGTCTCTTTTGCAGTCTTGATTTAATCAGAAATTAGAGGAATTTGGAGGTTTTTATGTACCTGGAGAGCAGATTGGGCTCCCAACTCCTGTATGGAGGTCTAGACTGCAACATCTAAATTTACAGTTCCAGAGCCTTTAGATAGAGAACCTGAACTGCATCCCTAAAAATAAGCACCATATCTTCTGTCCCTCTTTTTCCAAGAAGATATTTTCTCTCAGTCTCATTTAAAGGTCTTAAAATTTTAGAGTTTGGATAATTCAATCTCCGCTTATAATGGGTAAAGGAAGACAAAATTATTGATTGGGGGATTTCCCCAAAAACTTTATTACATCCTGTGACATCTGCGGAATAATAATTTAAACAACCCATATTGAAAATAAATGATCAAACCTACACTTGCCCATTGTGTTTATTTAATAAAATTCTGTGGCTTTTTAAATCACACAGCATTTCCCACTGCAGATTTTGTCTGTGGAGATTGCTTGAAACCAGACAGCAGAACATTTTAATGTGCAGTCAGAGTCAGAAGTGCAAAGCCTCTCTTTTTCAAAGAAAATAGGCCAGTGAATGTGGAGAGCCGTGCTGGTGACAGACTGTGTGAAAAGGAGCAGGAAGGTAGCAAGGTCTTAAATTGAGCTCCTCCACTCTTGAAATGAATCCCATATAACAGCTCTTTGGCAGGAGTTGCTGGGCTGTTCTGAAGAGCTGCCTGACAGTAACCACAAGGCCACCTGAATTTTCCTGACACCTGAAAGCATCAGACCATCACATGATGACTTCATACTCATTAAAGTCTTTTCTAAACCACCTCTGATGAGCTGCAGGGCTGCATGACAAAGAAGAAATAGACTTGGCAAAATTATGGCTTCTAATTTGTAGGACAGAAGTCTAAATTATCTCTTTCTACTATTCCCTGAAAAGAGGGTGTAGCAAGGAGTGGGTCAGCCTCTTCTCCCAGGTAATCAGTGACAGGAAGAGAGGACCTGGCCTCAAGATGTGGCAGCAGAGATTCAGGCTGGACAACAGAAAGAATTTCTTCACCAAAAGGATTGGTAAACATTGACAGGGACTGCCCAAGGAGGTTTGGAGTCCCCATCCCTGGAGGTGTCCAAGGAAGGCCTGGAGATGGCACTCAGTGCTCTGGGCTGGGTGACAAGGTTGGGATTGGGCACAGTTTGGACTTGATGCTCTTTGAGGGCTTTTTCAACCTCAGTGATTCTGTGAAATTCCATTCCATGATCCTTTTGGAGGCTTTTTGTTTTCCTGACTGCAACATGAAGATGGGGAAGTGTTTGAGATATTGTCTTTTAGCCAAGAAGTGGTGGTTGACCAAGCACAAGCTGCTTTGTCAGGTGTGGTGTGAAGTGAAACCCTCTGGGAAAGGAGCCTTTTCCTGATAACTGACCTAAACCTCTGCAGAAATCACGTAAAAACTGTGTTTTCTCTTTTAAAAGGACAGATTGGCTTCCTTCATACTTAACACAGAAAAAGAGAGTTATTTCAGGACATGCTTTGTTTTATCTATTTGAAATGTTTATTTGCCAAGAGGTGAGTTGGTCACACAATCCACTGATTCTGTTGACTGAATCTCCACTGTCAGAGGGGGTCAAAGGTGCCGGGTCAAATATAAATATTGAAGCTATAAATATCTGCACTTTGCATATAAAACCCATATTCCACATTGAAAATCAGCCAGTCCTCTGATTCCCAAAAAGCCAATCTTGAGGAAAGCAGCAGGCAGCAACCACCATCAGCCTTCCCACTACCAGAAACTGTTCCTTAAGTGACTGCACTTCCAGCAGTCAGCTTCCACGAGCAGATAAATGCTTCCTTTGGGACATGCCCATAGCCATGTAAATTTGGATGGCACAGAGCAACCGAGCGTGTAATTCATATTTATGTGCTGTCAGGATTTAAAAACAAATCATTTCTCCCAATACGGGGAAAAGACATCCAGAAAGAATTTTTTTGCTGAAATTATAGGTTCAACAAATTGAGGCATTTTCTTTTTTTTTTCTTTTTCCTTTTTATCCAGTAACTAGTGGTGAGATTCGAAATTTGTCTCAGCCAAAGAGAGCTAAACCCATGTAAACCTTTCCTAACCACTAGGCTGAAGTCTGGTGGGTTCTATAATTCTCCTGCCAATATTTTTTTGGTTATTCATGCTAATTACCAGTTACCCATGCTCAAGAAAGGAATAGGATTTGTGGTTAGCTGATGCACCCAGGAGACAGGGAGCTGCATGTTCACCATGCTCTGATGAATGCATACATTACACATATTAATTGGAAGTGGGACTGAAACCTTGTTCCCTTTCCTCCAGTAAGTAACTGGCCTCTGGGGCTCAAAATCACATTTACTAATCTCTCTCTCTCTCAGTGGTCCAATTCATGCTGAATTATTTCATGCAAACTGGAGCAGCTTAAGGAGAGAGTGAAAACATCTGCTTCCCACACACCAGACAAGTCCTCAGGAGCTGGCAGCCTTTTGGCTGGAGGATCTTGTGCACAAGAGGGTTCATCTTTGGTATGATGCCAGGGGTTCTCACCATCGAGGGGGAGGTTCTGCTGGGCAGCCTCCCAGGTAGAGGGTGGCAGCATTTCCTCCAAGGAAGAAAGGATTTGTCTCTATTTTGGGACTAATTTTTTGTTTCTGTGTTTGATTTTTTTATATAGACAAAAGACCAGGTTGTTTAATTCCAGGAGCATACATAACTGTGAATTCCCCACAAGGAGAAGGCAGATCCTTATAGTTCAGCATGAAACACTTCAACTACAATTCAGGGGACAAATCTTCTTCAGAGTTACTTTTTGTACAGCCTGCATTGTCCTATGGGCAGGACTGGCTGTTTTAGTTCTCCTCCTGCAATTCCAGCTTGGATGCCTCTGGATTGTGCCCAGCAGCCTGGCACCTGAGGCCACTGTCTCAAGTGGCACTGTGGCACATTATCCACTACATGTGACACAGAGTGATTGATCAACTCACACAAGAAGAGTGTGGTGAATGGCAGGGCTGTACCGGTTTCCTGAATCCTAATGTAATATCTTATCTACTGGACTAAGCTTTCTCTGAAGGTTTAAATTCATAAATTTTGACAGCCAGATGCCTTTCAGTTACATTTTAATGTCTCAGAATTCAGTCATGCACATATTGCCCAGGTCAAATTCTGATTTGTGGTATCAAAGACAATTATTTTTCATTTTATGGTTCCTGGGTAGGCAATTTGTAATGTGAAATGTAACTTGACTGTCCTATTTGATGTATTGATGTTCCTTTCCTACTTCGACTGGAAAAGATTATTATTTTCCTAAAACATTTTTCACATGCAATAAAATGGAATTAGTCCTTTCTTTTTCTCCCCCTTCTTTTATTTATTTATTTTTTTTTTTAAACACAGCATACAAAGGACTTCTCATTCTGGTTACTGGAGCTTCAAAGAGAAGAGCAATACCTCTAACAAGGCTTGAGCCATCAATGGAAATAAAAAGTAGCTGAGCAGGAGTATTTGGACTAAAAAAAGGCAGTTCATTTGCACTAATAATTTTATTCTGAATTTTAATGTTAATTAAAAAATATAAAATAATATAATAATATAAATTATTTTATATATAATAGTATAAAATAATTTAATTTTAATTACACCCTACACATAACAAAACAGTATGATTATCCTTATAAATCTGAACAAACCAAGTTCCCAACTGAATAACAGACTTTAGGGTACCAAAATCCTAAATCAGGGCTGGGAGAATGTGGCATGTAACCAGCAGGTCGAGGGAGGTGATTGTCCACAGAGATGTCAGAGATGCTCCAAGGGCTGGAGAACCTTGTTACAACCCACCTCCAAGGGAGAATGAGTGAAGGACTTGCTAATTGATCCCTTGGGTGAATTAGAGTGAAACAAAAACGAGCTAAAAGGCAGGTTTGTTTAAAAAATATGTTGCAGTGGAAAGGAGGTATTTGGATATTATGATTTCTTTGTGTAAAAATATAAAAAAATGTAAGAGAAAGGAAGGGAGGAAGGGAGGAAGGCAGGAAGGAAGGCAGGCAGGAAGGCAGGAAGGCAGGAAGGCATGGAAGGAAGGCACGGAAGGTAGGGAAAGAAGAAAGAGAAAGAGAAAGAAAAGAAAAGAAAAGAAAAGAAAAGAAAAGAAAAGAAAAGAAAAGAAAGAAAGAAAGAAAGAAAGAAAGAAAGAAAGAAAGAAAGAAA
>CM031858.1:2895617-2906253 GCA_018697195.1 Certhia americana
GAAAGAAAGAAAGAAAGAAAGAAAGAAAGAAAGAAAGAAAGAAAGAATGCAGATGAAAGATATGACTACCCATGGATCCAGAAGCAAGGCTTGAACCTTGTTCAGTAGTTTAAAATACACAAATTTAGCTGTCTAAACACAGATGTGCAAAGTGTCTGAGTGCTCACAATGGCCAGTGAAGGTCTGATCAATGCTGTGGAGTCGAGAGGGCTGTTCCAGGCACCAGGTGGAGGATGGAACACCAGGATGCACCTTCCAGCACCTCCCTCAGCAGGCTGATTTGGTTTTCTGTCTGTCCCTTGGGCCACCAGTGAGACTCAGTGTAGGTGACTCAGATATGGGCATCTCCAGGATCACTTGACACCGGGGCTATCACAACTGAATCAGGAGTGGGGTCTGGCCACAGAGCTCAGTGTGCATTAACAAGATGCTGTTTAGAGGGAGAGATCAGAAATGAAGCCTGTCTGCTTTCACATGGGAAAATATTTGCAGACCATTTGCCTCTTTGGGGTTGAACAATTTCCTTCTCCAGCAGAGCACGGAGAAAAGGTCACTTTTGAGATTTTGAGATAATGGCTGCTATTATCTACAAGAGGGACAGGATGTGAGCACTGAAGATCTTGCTTTGTGTATTCCAGACCATAAATTCCAGAGTGTACATTATTCTGAGAGTTTCTTACAGGGAGGGCTACAAGATTTCTCTTCTCTAATGAGCAGTGAAGGTTGTGTAAGAGGTAAAAAAGTCACAAAATCACAGAATGGTTTGAGGTGGAAGGGAGCTTGAAGCTCATACAGTTCCACCCCTGGACAGGGACACCTTCCACTATCCCAGGGTGCTCCAACCTGGCCTTGGACACTTCCAGGGACCCAGGAGCAGCCACAGCTTCTCTGGGCACCCTGTGCCAGGGCCTCCCCACCCTCATGGGGAAGAATTTCTTCCTAAACTCTAAACCAAGTTCCCTCTTCAGTTTGAAGCCATTCCCTGTGTCCTGTCCCTCCATCTCTTGTCCCCAGTCCCTTTCCAGCTCTCCCGGAGCTCCTTCAGGCCCTTGAAGGGGCTCTGAGATCTCCCTGGAGCCTTCCCTTCTCCAGGTGAGCACCCCCAGCTCTCCCAGCCTGGCTCCAGAGCAGAGGGGCTCCAGCCCCCAAAGCATTATATTAAATAAATGTTTGTTTTAAGTATTTGAAACAAATAATGTTCTTAAAGAACATTTATCCTACTGCCCCAGTCAGTTTCTAGTTTTCACTTTCTAGTTTTGGAAACAGCTTCAAAAATCTAGCACCAGCTTTTAATTCTCATCTCACTTTCTCCTCCCTTTAATTTTTTACTCTGGAGTAACAACCAATCCTAGTGGCAGGGATTCACTGTTCCTTATTGCTCTGTATCACAACAGGAGGACCCTCTGGAGAACTGGCTTTGATTATTGACTCTGACATTGAACTGTGGCATGGTTTTGGGTAAATCCTCTGTTGATTTCATCTTAGTTGGTTGAAAATTCTCATTAAATTTAATTTGTTTCATGTCCATATTTCTGTTTCTAGTCTTAGGTGAGATTTATTTAGGCAAGGTGGGCAGGTTGACTTTGAAACCCTTAACTAGTCATCTTTCAAAATAAAAATTACCTTCTTAGGTGCCTATTTTTCTCCAGTGGCTGCAAAAAACAGAAGACTTGCATAGACTGAGAGATGTAATTTTTAAGTATTTATAATTAGGTGAGGTGAATTTCATGTTTTATAAGTAGGACCTCAGGCAAAAACACTTTCAATATGTTGCTTATTTAAGTGGCTTAAATTGAGAGCTCTCATGATAAAATTAATTGTGACCAATTAACATACCAACCTGAATCCTTTTCTAAAGCTTGGAGAAGCATAAGATCTTGTGGTTTGCATTTGGCAGCAAAACAGAGAAGAAAAAGAAAAAAATAAAATTGTGGAAGTTTTGAGGTTTGTCAGCTTTATTTTCTGTCATTTATGTGGTCAATTAACAAAGAAGAACAAAACACTAATAATTTTATTCGGCTTTTTTGCTTTTGTGTTTCAACAGGGCCAGACTGCAGAAATATAAAATAATTCTTTAGGCAAGCAGGGCTTCCCTTGGAGAAGGAATATAGGCAACCTCTGGAGGGCTTCCCAGCTGCTTTCCAATGATCTTTTGGTTTTGTGCTTGGCTGCAAGGAAAAACCAGAGAGCGTGTCTGTCAGGACACGGCTTTCATTGAGAGGAAATTGAAGGAAATCAGGACACAGGCTGCACAGAGAGCTTCCAACCAGCCAGCTGAGCTCCTTGTTAGTGATACACTACTCAAAATGCACAATCACCATTTCAGAGGTTCATTACAGCTTCAAATTTCATGTTTCTATGATCTCCCAAAGTCGTGTTATTATTCCTCCGTTTGCCTCTTCAATCATTTAACAGCAGAGAACAAATAAATTGGCTCTTTTTAGGCTACTTGGAAGATGCTTGACAGGGAAATGCTTGATTTCCTGGAGCAGCATGTGCTGTGGATAAACAGGCATGGAAATGGCTCCTTTCTCTCATGAATTAATGGCAGGGGGAAGAGCTTAGCTGGCATTCCAGCCTGGGAGCAGTCACTGAGCTTTTCTCTCCTGTGTTTTCCACCAAAGACATTCTGGAAGGCATTAGGTCTGGCGTGGCAGAAGAAAGGTGTCAGGAAGAGTGCCCTCTGAGCACAACTCCAGCCACTGGATTAATGAGTGGAGAGATGATTTATGCACTACATTAACAGCAACAGCTGTTTGTCATGGTATTTTTAGTGGCTGCATCTGCAGTTAAGTCCTAACCACAATAAAAATCAAGCACCCATCCTTAATATATAAAATCTGGAGATAGGGAGCACACCTTACCCATGCTGGGTTTCTGTTGTGCTTCCTTGGTTCAGCTGTCCCTGACTCAGCTCTTCTGAATGCTAATTGCTTTCATTTTCATCCAACTTTCCCTCTGCGGGGAAGAAATAATTCTGGGCTGTTCCACCAGGGAAAGAAAACTGCTGATGTGCGAGTGGTTTGAGCAGCTCTGTGTTTGCTACCAGCTGACAATGTGTCCTGCAGAGTAGTGACTGTCAGCTGATGGACAGATATTGCTGCCTGGAAGAGATGAACACGTAGGAGAACAGTCAGACAAGCCAGCAGATGAATAGATCTGCTGCTCCCTGATTGTTTCTGATGCCAAGATTACAAGTGTAGGAGACTGACTGATTGATTATCTTCCTCCTCGATACTTAATGGTTATAATAATAGCTGGGGTCAATCTGCCAGCAGTTGCTCATGAAAAGTAATTAATCTGGTTCATACCCTCACCCAGGGGAAGATAAATTATGGATGTATCTTCCTCTGCTTGTCCTTTGCAGAATTTCCTGGCTTCTAAAGCACTCTCAACTACAGATACAGAGTGAGGGTTTCTTTATTGAGAGAAACAGAATTTTAAAATCTGTGAAAACTCAAAAGGAAAATGTCAATTAAAGGTGAAAGCAATAAACTTAGAGTCAACTCTTCATCTCTGCATTCACATTCTCTGGTACCCAGAAGGAATCAAGTTCTCTGTATGTGCCACTGTCATGCCCTACAAACTGCTCGTGTGGAAGAAAAATCATCTTTTGAAAAATCCTCTGGTTTGAGCAGACAGATGAAACTGGATTTATTTCATCTAAAAGCAAAGTGTCTTCTGACGTGAATTCACCAGATGTTGGCTAGACTAATCAATTGTAAGCTCTTCTCGTGGAGAAATTCTATTCTATTACTCTATTCTATTCTATTCGTATTCTACTCTATTCTATTCTATTGATTCTATTCTATTCTATTCTATTCTATTCTATTCTATTCTATTCTATTCTATTCTATTCTATTCTATTCTATTCTATTCTATTCTATTCTATTCTATTCTATTCTATTCCATTCCATTCCATTCCATTCCATTCCATTCCATTCCATTTTAATCTAGTCTAGTCTAATCTACTCTATTCTAGTCAATTCTGGTCAATTCTAGTCAATTCTAGTTTATTTTTGAAGCTAAATTTGTAGGTGGACAGGGGAACACAGAGACTCTTTCAAATTGAATCTCAGTTGAATCTCCCTTAAGAAGTGGCCAAAAGAGGTTGGATGAAGTAGGGGTGGGAAGTTCTGGATTCCATCTCTCTGGATTTCATTTTAATGACAATAGAGATGCTCTGCATCCGCTGAGATCTGATTCCTAATGTCAGGCTAGCTAATGGAAGGCAAGAAAACATCACCTGTTTACTTGTTTTGTCTGCACTAATTTATTTCCATCACTCACTGAGACTTCTATGTATCTGAAGGCTTCCTGAACATATTTCTGCCACCATCTTCCACAGCCTCCCTTGAGGCAATGTCTAAAAATCACAGTGATGTCTAAATTGGGGATTTAAAGCTTGCCCCAGCAATTAGCCATGTAGATTTAATTACCATGCAGTCAGATTTATACATCATCTGTTATGCACCTTTGAAAAATCTTTCCCTCCACCTAAGCAATGAATATGCACAAAGACTCTCTTCTGCTTTCAGAGAATGAAACACTACAGAGATGCTCTATGGGGCCATGAATTTTGATTAATTTCCCTGCAATTTGCATACCTACCTAAACAGATTTCCTTCATCATCTGAGCACTGCCACCAGTTCTTAGGATTATGTTTGGTTCCCTTTTCAAAGCTGCATTTTAACTTTAAAAGAAATATTTCATAAAAGAAGATGCTGTTCCTTCAACTTTTGCTGTTCTAGTTCTTTCAGGCTTTTTTTTTTTTTTTTTTCTCCCTGAGACTCTGAAATGCTTGACATCTCCATGGTTTCATTTCCATTCTCTTGAGGAGACACTACACAAGTCTTGCCTGTGGCTTCTAACCTCCAGACGGGCATTAAAAATAAAATAAATTTTTTCTCAACTATAACACCAAACCCTGTTTCCATGGTAACAACAGTGTCACTGGGTGAGTGCTGAGATCTCTCTTTGTGGGTCCCATCCTACCTGGCCCTCCTTCTGCACTGCCCTTAGGCTCTGCAGAGCTGTTCCTCTCACACATCCTCTCTCCTTTCTCTGGATGAAGTTGCAGGTGGGTTTTCCCCCCTTTTTAACTCTGTGCTGCCAGAGTCACTCCCACTGTCACTGATGGGCTTGGCCTTGGAGGTGGCAGGTCCCTGTTGGGGACATTTGGCCACACTGGATATGGGGGAAGCTTTATAGCTTCTCACAGAAGCCACCTCTGTGGCCCTCACCACCAAAACCTCTTGTGAAAACCCAATATAATTTCACATGAAAATTGATACAGCTCATATGTGAAATATGCAGAGAAAGAATGCATGGAAAAGCTTGTTCTAAGCAGCTTTAAATTAGAGAATAACAGAAACCAGACAGCTGACATCCTGAAGAATTCATAAAGCAGATTATAAGGCTTTCTTTGCTTTTTATTCATGTAAAACTTTCTTTCATGAACATTGACCAAGCAGAGCTGTTGAGAAAAGCAGACTGGAAAAATAAGTTCTGAGGACCATGTTGCTGATCTGCTTGATATTTTTAGTTTGCTCCCTGGAAGAATTTAGAGCATGCAGCAACAGGTTTCGCCTCTTCACAGCCCCAAACTTCTGAGATGTGAGGGGAGTAAATTAAACATTTCATCTATTGAGCATGTCCAGGGCTGTCTCCTGAGTCTCCTGCAGAGGAGACTGAAGTAAGCAGCACAGCAAACAAGAGCAATGCAACAGGATTTGATGGCTCTCAGCAAGTTCACTTTATTTCACCTGCTGCAGAGAAACTGCCTTGATTTTCTGCCTAATGTGTAGATCTGTCTCTTCTGCTTTTCCTTGGTGGGCAGCTCTATTTGGGATCTCTTTTTCAGCTTCTGTGCCTGCAAGGTCTCACAGAGCACCTCTGTTCTCCATTCTGCTTCTCCCTTAACTTTCCTTCTCACTCTTGGTACCCTGCATGTCTTGTTTCTTTAGAAAGCAGTGGGATAGTGAAAGGGTGAAGGTTCTGGAGCACAAATCTTATGAGGACAAAGTGATAGAGCTGGAGGTGTTTAGCCTGGACAAAAAAAAAGGATGAGGCCAGATTTTAACACTCTACAACCATGTGAAAGCAGGTTGCAGCCACAGCGGGGGGACAGTTTATTCTCCAAAGTCCTGAGGAACTTGAGGACTTGGCCTCCAGTGCCAGCAGGGGAGGTTGAGATTGGATATTAGGGAAAACTTCTTCACAGAAAGGGTAGTCAAGCTGTGGAACAGGCTGGACAGGGAAGTGGTGGAGTCCCCAGCCCTGGAGGTGCCACGCGTGGCATGTGGGGATGTGGTTTAGTGGTGGGCTTGACAGTTCTGGGTTAATGGTTGGACTCAATGGTCTTAGAGGGATTTTTTCTCCCCTCCTAAATTATTCAACAGAAAAGATTCATCTCACTTTCAGCTGCAATTCAGTTACAAAAAAAACTCCCTTACACATGCATGCAATAGAGATAGGATTCAGCTGTGATTTTTGAATTGGGATTCAAATGCTGCAATTTCGACACTTTTAAAGGAGTCAGATGCCTAAAAAAAATTAAACTTCTGAATTAAAGAGAGAACAATTTAAAAGCCACTGCTGAGTGATAACACATCTGCAGTGTGGCTCATCTCACTGTTTTACACATTTTGCTTAGGAAAAAATAACCAGCCCCTAGAGGAGTCTGTACACCCTGCTGACTCCCTAGGAAGCCTCTGAAACACATCTTGATCTGTATCAAAGAAAATCCAACAATGTGAGACAGTATTTAGGATGCAGGACACATTTTTAGCAATTATTAGGTTCCCAAAGTTGAACCACTGTAGTTTAGTTTTGCTGAAATACTGTCAAGAGAATCAGAAGAGGGAACACATGAGGTCTGAGATACTAATTTTTAAACTTTACATCCCTGCAAAAGGAAGAAGAGTACCCTGTGTTTCTGAGCTGCCTTCCCTGGCTGACTTTTACCAGGAAGAGCTTGAGTCTCACTCTGCTTCTTAGGCTTGATCTCATTTATATTTCATACCTTGGCTCAAAGATCCATCCTGAACCTCAGAGCTGAATTCCTGATTCACCTGTGCTGAAAATGGGAAGGCAGCTTTGGCCAGGCTGGGACTTTTTTTTTTCCTGGAGGTTTTGGTGACTTCTACCTCAGGCAGATTTTTAAACACCCCTTGCAAAGAAGAGCTGCTCCCCAGCACTAACAACCTGCCCTGGGCTGAGCCAAGGATCCTCTGCCAGCATCCCTCTGGCTCCACTGCTGTGGGGCTGATTCCTGCTCTCCACAGCAGAGCAGTTCGTGCCTCCTCTCCCTGTTGGGTTATTTATCCAGGCTCCCCAATTGCACACAGCCCCAGCAATGTGCTCTCACGCTGTGTTTTCCCCCAGCACGTGTCAATCCCTGCAATTCCCTGGCTTTCCAGGTGAGCACAGAGCAGCCACAGAGGCTTTGGACTGCCCTGCTGCCGATTCCTCTGCACGTGTCCACCCAGTGGGAAACCAGCTGCTTGCTGTTTGTCCAATTTTGCTGCTAAAAGCCTTGTTTTTCTCATTAAAAAAAAAAAAAAAACAAAACCACGGAGCCCACAGCACTCAAAATCTCAAAAGCCTCATGTTTTTGATGAGGATCTTTTTTCAGCATATGTTCCATCGTTGCTTGTATCTACTCTTGCTGATGGCACACGCTGGCACAGACTTTTTATAGTCTCTTTATTGAGGTATTTAGGTGGTTACAGTTCCTGGAGATATTTTATAAGTGCTCAGGTAAACAGACATGCAGAGGAAAAGCAATGTGGAGTTAGAGAATCACAGAATCAGGGAATGGTTTGGGTTGGAAGGGATCTTCAAAATCATCTTGTTGCAGCCCCTGCCGTGGGCAGGGACACCTTCCACTATCCCAGATTGTTCCAAGCCCCATCCAGCCTGGCCTTGTGTCATAAACAAATCCAATATTAAGCAAATACCTGTTCCAACTTCTCAGAGGAGCCCTAAGAAAAATGCAAAAGAAGATATTCATAATTATTCATGGTATTAAATTGCATTGAATTGTTCACGTTGGATGTCTGCATCTGAATTTTAGTTTTTCAGACAGATCAAACATTTCAGCATGGACTTGATGATCTTTCTTCAGAATCAACAATCTCTGAAAAACACCTTGTTTTCAGTAAGGAAGTATTTTTGACACACACAATGAACCATAATGGGAACACTTCATTTTTCTTTCCCTATTTTGTAGTTCATTGCTCAAATATGTGGCTATAAAGAAAGACAAGTGGAGCACTCATAGAAGAGTAGCACATGACCAAAAGCTGAGCAGTCCCCTGTGAAGCAAAAAAAAGCAGAAAAATTAGAGGAATTTAAGTTCCTGTTGTCTCAGTCTGTCATTACATGAGTCACCAAATATTCCTGTCCATCACACATCAGAAGCTGAGGTACCAATGTTCTGGTAGTTCTCTTGCTGGGTACAGAGGTAACAACTTCCTTCTAAAAGCATCTGAATTGTTGTGAAATAGCTGATAAATGCAAGCATCAGAAAGGAGAGGAGGGGGGAAAGGCAAAAAAAAAAAAAAAAAAAGGAGAGAGAGATAAACAAAAAGAACCAAACATTTTAAATGTGAACAGTGAATTAATCCAATTAAATGTCCTCCACTGAGTCTCTGGGACGAAAGAAAATTACTGGTGTTTCAATAGCTGCTACTTTATTAAAAGCCACTCTATTTTTCTCCAAAGCTTTTAAAGCAGAGACAGATGGAGATTAAAATATAACCAGTAGTTAAAAGCTACTTTCCTTTTGTTACTGAGGTTCTGAAAGAGCACTCAGAAAACAGATGCATTAAAAGCTGAGGGAGGAGGACAGACAGCACTTGCACCTGATCACTTCAGTGTATTTTGTCCTGTGCCCATGTTTATGTCATGAAAAACAAAGCAAGTGCCAGGAAAACAGGAAAGTACATGTTTAATTTAATACTGAAAACAAACTTCAGGATTGTCTGTGTAGTTAGGTGAGAAAAATCAGGATGTGGAAGAAGATTGGGTGTATTTGATCTCAAAATAAGCCTGCAACTGCAGTAGGTCCAAGGTTGGGGTATAACTTCATTTTTAACATGGTGAGAAGAACTTCTCCAACATCCAGAGCTGCAAACAGAGAGAGCTGGGCTACCACTCTCTGATCTGTGATAAAACTGGCTGCCCCAAGGAATGGCTCCTGAGCAGCAGTGGACCCTGGACAGAGCCTGGAATGAACCCAGTGTCTGCATGGCCATGCAGGGCTCTGAGAGTGCCCTGGGTGTGAGCCCTGAGGCATCCTGTGGGATGCTGACACATCCTAGTGCAGAGCTGGTGGAAGCAGGAGGTGCCCTGTGGGTGCCAAATGGAAGAGCTGAGTGGTGAAACTGCTCACAGCTGCTCAGAATCAGCTTTGAGGAGACTCCAGGGTGGTCTTGAAAACTGTAAGACTCAGGGAATTGTAGAATGGTTTGGGTAGGAATGAATCTTAAAGCTCATCTCATTCTACCTTCTGCCATGGGCAGGGACACGTCCCACTATCCCAGGCTGCTCCAAGCCCTCTCCAACCTGAGCTTGGACACTTCCATGGATCCAGGGGGAGCCACATCTTCTGTGGGAAGCCTCTTCCAGTACACTACCCTCACAACGAAGAATTTCTTCCTAATATTCCACATAACCCTTCCCTCTGTCAGTTTGAAACTTTTTTTTTTTTTTTCTGACCTGTCCCTACTGTGTCAGCCCCTCTTTCCTGCTATGTGGAGCAGAGTGGCCTGGGAGGGACCATCTGCCAAAACATCTACAGCTCATCCAGGTGGGATTCCTTTGACTCACCTCCAGCAAGGTGACTCTGCTGTGCCATTCATCTCATTTTTATACAGGAAGCCTAAAATGGATCAGGTAAATCACACCTCAGAATGTTCTCCTCTGTCTATAAAGACAGCCTGGGTTGCCTGGGCTGAGTTTAGGCATCCACCTCTTGGACTAAATATTGTCAGGTGAATCCCATTTCTTTGCATCTTCCTAGATGGTAAAAAGGGTCAAAGTTTTATTCTCCCATTAAAAAAAAAACCCAACATGAGACACAAAATTCCTCTGCCAAACATCTCTTTAGCAGGGAAAAAATAAAAGGGAACTCCAGGATATTTTCCTGCAATAGATGAGTGATGTATTTTGATTTTTAATGTTTTCTACATTTCCAGATTAAAAATACTTGTGCAAGCTTAACATTAATAAAAATGAAGCCAAGCAAGTGTTTTATAATAATATAGAATTAAGCAGGTGTTCAGAACTGAACATGGGAGTGGGTCAATCTGGTTCTCACAGCTGGTGTGGACTGTTGCCCAAAGATGCAACAACCCTTCAGAAATATTACAGGGATTCTAGAATCAGTGAAAACAAAATGTTCATTTTCAATAAAATGTCAATATTTCCAAAATGTTCCATCTAGCCCTGGGTAGGAGACTAATAGTAAGTTACTTTTGCCAATACCTGCATTGTTGCAGCACTTTTTTCCTTTTGGGACCGGGGAGGGAAACCTGCAAAAGCTATTTTTCAGTCAGAACTGGAATGATATTTATTAATCCCCTGTATTAAAATCTAACGAGCCTTGGAGTTATGTACCAGTGTACGTGG
>CM031858.1:2906587-2975245 GCA_018697195.1 Certhia americana
AGAATGTGTCACTACTGTCAAAACCAAGGACCAAGGGGACACCGTGAATGATTTTCCTACAGCTGACCAGCCAAGCAGCTGTGGTACTAAGCCCAGGCCAGGTGTTAATTCTTCTTTTCTTTTTTTTCCTTGCATCTCAGGTGGATTTAAAGCTTGATTTGAGCTCTTTATAACCACAACAACCCTGCTGCCTGCACCCAGCCCCAGGCTATTGCTCCAAATGCACATTTGCTGTGTTTTGGGATGTAGCCTGAGAGCCCTGCTCCTGGCAGGAGCTGCTTTCACTCAAACACCAGCTCTGAGGCACTGATAAATCCACCCAAATGATTCAGCTTTTGCTTTGGCAACTTTGCCATCTGCTGCTTCTCCAGAGTGAGGGGGATGGCCCCATAGACCATCCCCTCCCAGGTATTCCACCAGCAATGCAAGGAGTTCCCACAGGGAACACAATTTATTCCCACCATGGATTTGTCTGTCTGCTGCCACGGAAAGTCATCGTGTCCCCCAGGGTGGGCTCCAGTGTGGCTGGAAAAGTGAAGTGACACATCCTCCTGTTGGCTCTAATCACCAGTGTCCTTGAAATCAGCTCCCAGGCTGTGTGCTGGCTGGTCCAGGAGACTCTGGGTTTTATTCAGGGATGAGTAGGAGCTCCAGCCATGCCTAAATCCACACCTGGGAACGTCACAACCTGTACAAGGCTTGGCAGGTTGGCCTCGAGGGCTCCTTGGGCTCACTCCACCAAGGAATGTCCAGCAGAAATAGGTGGCACAACCTTCCAGAGGGACTTACAGGTGCTTCTGCAATCATAAAATTGTCTAGATTGGAAAAGACACCTAAATCACGGAGTCCAACCCAGACAAGCAGTAGGGGGAAAGAATCCTGGCTGTAGGATGGCTGGTGGAGTTCATTGGGATGGATGCTGAGGGTGCCACTGGAAAGGTGGTGAGATAATTCACCAGCTGAATGGAACATCTCAATTGGTGTGTGCCGAGGGAATCGAAAAAAGGAGAATACTGTTCCAGAGGGATGGTGTCTGGGAAAGTCCCGGCTGCCATCTAGTGGAGTAGGGATAAAATAAAACTATAGCTAGCACGTCACAGAGAACAGTCTGTGATCTGGAGGATAAATCTCCTTTACTCGAGGAAAAAGTCATAAAAAATAAAGTAGCCTAGAAATCAGTGAAATTGGGGGAAAAGCCACATTGTAATTGCAGGAAATAGGGGATGAAAGATCATGAAAGGTAAAAGAACCCCTTGTCACTGTTTTCTGGAACAGTTTATGTCCTCCCTCTCACCTCCATGGAAAACCACACAAGGGTTTTCATTCGAACTGAAGAAATCTGGGCTGTTTTCAGAGTGATCAGATAAAATGTCAGTTTCCCCACCTCCTTTTGTGGTCTACTGTGTGCTCTTTGCAACACAACTGCACTTTTTTTGCCAGGAAAGGGGGCAGATGTTTCAACTGGAAGTTCACTTTGTAACTTGCTGGTCAGCACTTTGTTCCTGCTGTTCATCAGTGACAATGGTCAAACCTCACACCCAGAGAAGAGGGGAAGCTCAAGGCAGACATGTGAGCTGCTTCCCAGATTCCCTCCTGTCATTCTGGCATTTTCCAAATTTTCCATTCATTTCTCCAACCTTGTCTTGAACCCACTTAGGCTTTGCCTGTCTGGCAATGCTTTCAGTAGGATGAAAAAGAAAAACAAATAAAAATTGGGCAGGGTGTGAGGGAACTTTTTCAAGGAAAAACACTCTCACTTCCACCCTGACATTGTTCATTTTCCTTTAAAATTATTTCATTTTCCCTTATGGGATTTTACTTTTTCTCTCTAGGTCTCACTGGCTAAGAAAGCAGAGTAAACACAGAATAAATGGAATATCTGGTGGTTGTTATCCCATCAAGCTTATTTGGACTCAGAGTTCTATTTTACTCACTTCCATTATCTGTTCAGTCAGGAGATGAAAAAAATCCTTAACTTGTTAAGGCACTCTATGGATTAGGAGTGGGTATTTCTCTAGTTTCTAAAATCCCTTCGAATCACCAGAAATTAACTCTATTACCAAAACCAGGTGTTTCTACAATTTCCTGTAGACCTAATCCACTGGGACTTGGGGCTTTTTCTGGTTGGAAAGCCGAGTTATGAAAATGAAGCTTGTGCTCAGGAAGGGGAGGAGAGGCACTACCTCACCCTCTCATCATTTCCTAAACTCGATTTAGCTAAAACAGCTGGAGATAAATCCCACTCCCAGTTTAAAGGGATGGGTTTAGTTTGTCCTGAACCACAGATTCCTACAATGACTTGGAAGGGATCATAAAGATCATTTAATCCCAACCCCCTTCCATGGTCAGGGACAGACCAGCTCTGCACAGGCCCAGCTACAATACAGCTAAAATGGTCTGAAAAGTTAACTGAGTGCAATAGAGGAAATAAAGAAGCACAGATCCATTGCAGACATTAGCGTTAAAAAAATTCAAGACTTATTGTATGTGCTCTTGTCACTTCAAGAAAGGTATTTATTGTCCACTTTGACACAGCAGCTTTGTTCAATCACATCCAAAATGACAGGAAAATCCTATTGCTCCATAAAATTACAAACAATATTTTAACATTCTTTTGTCATATTGTTAAATTTTAATAAATATTAAAAATTGGTGGCGTTTGAAGCAAAATACAGAAGAAATAAACATTCCAGTCATTTAATTTATGTCACGAAATATGAACACGATGTGTTTTTATTTACAGCTCAGCAACATTACGTTCTGCAAGCCCAAAAATCATGAAATATTCATAGAAACTGCAATTCTTTTCTTCTCAAGCTCTTTGGATATAGAATTTTCATCGTGTGTCATTTCCACTGACCAAAAACTTCCCCATCATTCTGACGAATTTTGCAGTGGGCAGGGTCTGATTAAAAGCTTTGTCCTTTAGGGATAATGGCAGAACTGGAGAGCACCATATTAATATCTTAATTTGAGAATCCCAGAGCACAATTCGAGCCAGACAGTGATGGTGTAAATGTGATTGTGTCTCTTGCTGTCAAAGCTGATCTCAGTTTCAGTTTCCAGAGCTCTCCCTGACCAGCAGGGAACATCACAATTAAAGGATGGTCCAGGCTTGTTCCCAACCCATTACAGACAGAGAGTGACATCTCCCTTTTCCTACAGGCATCAAACAGATCTGGGATCTTACATGGAAGGATTTCAGCTACAAATTGGTTCAGATAACAAATGATGCCAGTAGAATTTTTATTGCAATAATCAATCTAAAGGCACTTTGGAACACTTTTAATATTTTTAAGTTTTTTTTTTTCCTCTGGTGTCCTCCTCTAAGGTCAGTGTCATCACTGTGGAACATCCCTTGGAAGAGGTACCAATGGTTTACTGTACCAGAGCTTGAATCATAATCCAAATAAAACAAATTATTGAACAACTGTCCTTGCTTCATTGAAAATTGAAATTGTTTCATGGTATAAAAACAATCATAGCAACCTCTCCTTGATGTCAGATAAAGACAGAAGAGCCAGGAGTGTTCTCTGAGAGTTGTTATGTGGTGCACTGTTTAATTTTGTTCATATAAAATATATACTGGTAGTAGAAGAGAGTTTGCCATTAAACAACAATTATAGTTCATGGGGAAGCATGTAAGGCACTATTAGACAGAAAAAAAATCATTATAAATGGGTTATTGCCTGACTGAGGGAAGATGAAAAAAATATAACAAAACTAGTGGGCAAAAGCCCATCAGATAATGCCACTGAATGTGAATGTAGAGGAAACTACAATCAAGTACTCCCACAAAAAAAATGGGATGTTTACATTCAAAAAAATAACCAGAAGGTATTGCTTATTTTTAGGTATCTTTCAGGTAATTTTGAGGATTGGAGCAGAAAAGTTAACCAGTATCCTACAATTAATTGTGATATGATACTAAGTTTGAGACCAAGTGATTTAACTTGCACCTAACCCGGCAGAAACTTGAAAATTAAAACCTAAAACTGACTTTTTTTTTTTTTTTTTTTTTTTTAACTTCTGCAGCCTGCGGTGATATCAGTTCATGCCCCCAGGCCTGGAAGCACTTTTTTATTTCTGTCTTTGCTCATTGCCTTGTAAACCCTGTAGCAATTTGCACACCCTGGGAATAATTTTCTGTCTTCAACCCATTTTTTTTTTTTGCTCTGGCCCTACTTCAAGTGAAAGTAAATCACACCTAGACAAATTTATTCTTCAGAGGTTAAGGAGTTTCTGTTGCTTGTGCTTTTCATACTTGTGTTATCAAACCCTGCATGTGACAGACAAGAACATGTAGAAAAATAATCTTATGTGGTAAGTGTGCACATGCTTCTAAACTCGTGTTAAGAACAGTAAAAATAATCTAAATTCAATGAAAATCCCATCCTGAAAAGCTGAATTGCTTAAGTTTTTGAATCCTGATCAACATTTGATATTTCATTTAGAATTTAATAAAAATGTAATGCAATCCTAATCTCCATGTCATACCTTGTCACAACTGATATCAATACTCTAATTACATTGTTTGAGTCATATCTTGTGATTTTAACCACTTCTGGTTCCAGACTCAGCCATCCCAGAGGAAAATATTCCCTAGACAGTAGCTGGGGTTTATTTCAGGAAAGGATAAAATGATATCTTTGAGATTCTGCTCTTTTTTCATGCTAGAAAAAGCTGAGATGACTGGAGAAGGACAAAGACTCTGTGTAATGACCCTGTTTAGGTGACAATGGATGCCACAGGTACTGGAATGCAGCCAAATAATTGGGCCTATTATAGATGATCCAGAGTCAAGGGAAATTATTTGGGCAGACCAACTATATTTGATGCAGAGGGATTTGGGGTCAATCCCTTAATCCAAACTTCTCTAAAAACAGAGAACAAGAGCCCTGAGAAGTTCATGTGTCTTCATATCTGTTACTAACCTGTCCTTTTAAAATCAGACTCAACGTGGAAACCCCACTTCAGAATTTCAGGGCCTAATTACAGTCCAGAAAATCCATTTGATATGATCAAGACATACAAGAGTCTTAATAAGACACTTTAAAACCCTGCTTTAGACAGGGTGACCAGAAAGAGCCATCACACATTCACAAATCAGCTCAGTGGTTGATCTGTTCAGTAGAAGAAGGAATTTTATTTTGTTTTTATTGTTTTCTGTCTTATGCTTTTGCAGCATGATGATGTTCACAGTAAATTTGATGATTTTCACACCAGCAGCAAGGCAGCAGCTACAAGAAATTTGCTATCTAAACATTTATGGGGACAGATGGGTAAAATTTATCTGTCTTTCCTGGGTTATTATCCCAGTCTCCATTTTAGCTGATACAGGCTGTGGTCTTTGGGAGGCTGAAAAAACCATTCCTCTCCAGGAAAGAGCTCATGTTCACTGGTTATGCCCCTTTTCCACCTGAGCTGGATGCTGTGGGACACAGGAAACCAGGTGAAGATTTCTCTCTGTTAGTCCCTTACTCTCTACCCAGATCACCTTGAATTCTTCTGGATAATGGAAGGAAACCAGTAAAAACAATATCCTGGGCTCCACATGGTAAAATGTGTCCCAAGGTGTCACTTCAGAAATTTGTTTCAGAAATGGAAATAAACACCTTCTCCCACCTTCAGGTCTGAATCCAGCCATTGCTGTAATTTTCACAGGTAGAAGACTAACAAGGAAAAAAAGGAAAAAAAAAATTATTTTTTTTTTTAATTGGAAGAGGAAAATGCCTCCTGGGCAGTCAGCTTTTATACAAAAACTAGGTGAAGCAACATTCCATTTCTTCAGGTTAACTGTAATTACCTGCATTCAGCAAAGGGAAATTCCTGGGTTTTAATCAGACTTGGCAGCTCACTGAAATGTTCAGAAGAGAAGGGCAAAGTGTATTGATGTACTGATCCTCACTGGTTGGTACAGTTTAGCTTTCTTCACTCCTTTCCAAACCCTGATGTTTCCATCAAGAGGTTTAATCAATCTTTTAATTTACAGGTTGCAATCACCGTTGTGGAAAAAATAAAAAACAAAACCAAAATAAAAGAAAACCACTCAAGTACAAACACTGGGAATCCAAGTTTATTTTCAGATCCTCTGGATCTTTTACAACACTGGAGAGCAGAAACAGTCACACATAAGAAAATATTTAGCAGTTTTCCCAGCACTGTCCAGTCCATCTCCTGGGTGTCTCATTCTCTTTCTGTGCAAAAGTTGGCTTTTTCTTTCCATTTCCTTGCAAATAATTTCTTTAATGATTATCATATGGAGCCTCGGCCTTCCCAACACCTCCCTTTCATGCTACTTGGCTGTCAGCAATGTTCTAACCTGTAACTGCTGAAATAACATCTGAACCTGAGAGTGTTTTATGGTGAAATTGAATCTTTTTGCTCCTAAAGAGACAACGTAGAAAGACAACATAAAAGGACTTTTGGTGGTGCAGTTCAGCAAGACTTTTGGCTTCTTATTTACGTGTCTGTGGAATCAAAACACGGAACAAAGCTTGAACAGGCTGGGTAGACTCCAGTTCCCACTAAATTAGAATTGAATTCTGTTTTCCACAGGGGGTCATTTATGGTGTCACTTGAGTGTACAACTGGTGTCTATTCCTACGGTTGCTCAATGAAAGTGTAGAAGTATAGCAGAATAGTGATTTTTATGTTTGCTGTGATGCAGAGTTATCACTGAGAGGGTCACTTTGTGTTTAGAAGGTCAGTCAGGGTTTAATCTGTCACTGCAATGCTTGTCTTGGAAAAAAGGCCCATGGTCAGAACTAGAAGTGGATCCTCCTCCAACTTGCTCAGGATAAACTGCAATAGTTACCTTTGGTAAAATTTTGTTTGTTTATTTGGGTTTTGGTTGGTTGGTTGGGTTTTTTTCCCCTCCAGGTCCTGAAGCCATTTTCAGCACACAGATGTGGTCATTTTCACCCCAGAGCTGGAGGGCACAGTCCACCTGGTCCTCCTCCACACTGACACGAGTCCGGATCTCTTCCCGTGCCACCTCCGGCCGATTTCCGTTTGCACCTCGGGAAAAAGGAAAAGGCTGTTCTGTGGTTGAATACTGCTGGGGAGCAGACAGTGAGAAAGAAGCAGGACAGAGAGAGGGGCTAGAAAAGAATAATATTTTTAGACATCTCTAAGTTAGTTTCCTTTTTAGCTGATAGGGAGAAGAGAACCCTGTTTCAGCATGGATGTCTTTCCGCACTGATGAAAACTTCTCCTGAAGTTCTATCAGTACTAAGCTTGAGGTCTCTGGCACTATAAGCCATTTTCAACATTACTTAAATATCTTCTCAGCTCTTTTTATATACCTTCTATTTTTTTTTTTTTTTTTAATATTCCAGTGAATATTCATTCTACTATCAATCTCACCAACGTAGCCTACACAATTAAGCATCTTTTCTCCACATTGCCTGCTCTTCTTCAGTTGCTAAGGGATGTTGTCTTGGTTCCATCTGCTTCTAGAAAAGTATTCTTCTTCAGCAAGTTTCTTAATCAGCATTCACCAGTTTGTGGCAGGGAAATAATGCAGCTCTGCCATTTGAGATTATGAGGGGAGAGCCAGCAGCAGTCAGGAGACGTTTGTTGTGTGTTGTTGACAGCTGTGACACTGTGTATCGTGTGCTGGCATGTTCACAGGAGCACAGAGTGGGCCCAGGCCACCCACTAAAGCCTCCTGTCACATCTGATTCTGGTTAGGAATGTGCCTCCCCAGATGTTTAATAGGAAGGGAATTTCTGTATTGAAGTGCTGTGTGTCTGGGAAGTGGAGCTGGATGAGGAGCTGTGGTCTGTGGTTAGAAGGGATTAATTAACTAATGACAGGAGTTTTATCTAAACACAAACATCATTAGAGCAGCCAGTAATTCGTGGCCATGAACTCAGCCAAAAGGCTAAGAATGCTAATATATTTAAAAATATTTGATTCAATATTTCAGAAATTTCTGATAGAATTCAGGAAGTTTGGCCCATGGCACATGTAGATGATGAAATATTGTTTGAAAGCTTAATCAGCCCCAGACTTTAAACTTTAAACTGGAAAATGAAGGTTTAGACAATAGAGCCCAGGGAGTCTAGAGTGATCAGGGACAGGATTCATCTCCTAAACACACCTTTGACACTCCAGGGAATGCCATTTCTAGAGATGGCATATATGGAACAGGATTCTCCTCTTCAGGAGCTGCAGTCAGAATCCAGCAGTGTTAGACTGAAACTGAATCCCAGTCATATTCCAAAGGAGAAATCTCAGCTACTCTGGAGTCAGAAAATGAGGGAAAATTCCAGACTTTCAACCTATTCTAAAATGTGGAGGATAAACTTTCATGTTTTCTGTCTAATTCCTTTAAGATGCACTATTGTCACTTCTGGACTGTGTAAATGGACCTGGACACTAGCTAAAAGGAAAAACTCCTCTCCCATCAACAGTAAAATTCTGACTTAAACATTCAAAACAGAAAACCAGATTTACCAGCATGGAGCAATTCTGAGATACTTCATAAGACTATTAAAAATACTGAAAAATTATATTTCACTATTGGGCAAAGGTATGCATTTAAATTCTTTCTAATTTAAACATAGACCTTTAGTAGACAGAGATCTCTCTGCATCACTGAAACAAAGTTGCATTTTCAGATCTGGGCTTAGCAGAGGTTTTCCAAGCCCTGCTATAGGACAAAAATGTGTAGAAAGAATAAAAAATACTTGATGGAATAGTAAAGTAGTAAAAGTTAATTTCTCCACTAGATGGCTTCATTCCCATGAAAATAATTGAAAAGAAATGCATGACCATTGTTACCCATGTAACAGTCATAAGAGAATGAAAGATTTGATTATTTGTACAAAACTGATTGTTATATTTGCCACTGAAGGCAATATTTTAGCAGATTTATCTTTATCTGATACAGTTTCCTTACCTCTTGGTTCAGGAAACAGTAGAGAACTGCCACAATAAACCCCTGAAATAAAAGAAGAAAGTTTTAAGGGTTAGCACAGTTTGAAAAGTCACTTGCATTATCTGACTTCATGGTGTTGCTATGTTATATGAGTTAGTGAGGATCACTATAGGTAGGAGGATTGCTAGAAGTTGAAAGATAATTTATGGATCTCCAATAAAGCTGAACAGCTTTAAAGATAAACACCTGGTTAGTGGAATTCACAAATGTAATTGATGATTGTGAAAGTGTGGTCCATCCTCCAGCCCAACACACTGACAGCTGATTCTTTATGCACTCTAAAAATGCAAAACAGTGGCTGCAGAAGGAGGTCCATGGATGGAGCTCACACAGCTTTCCAGTCAAATTCTGTGTCTTTGTAGAGTACCAGATGCCATCAAATTCTGGCCTAGTGAATATATTTGCTAAGATTCTGAGCTGAGATAATCCTAGGACAATCCTAGGAGATCAAAGGGCCTACATGACCAGATCCTGGCTCAACACCTCAGCCTTTTACTCTATTAAATTATTCATTAACTATTCAGTAACTCAGTGAAGGTGCCCTCCCTGTACAGAGGTTCAGGATTAATGGACAGGGTCTGTTGGGCAGGACTGACACAAGGGATTCAACCCTCAAGAGGAATTTCCTTTTTCCTTCCCACAGCAGCTCTCTGTGGGCACCCACTTGGTTGCAGATTTCTAAGTTTTAACAATTCCATTTATTCTAGACAACAACAAAATCAGAGGGAAGATGTTGCTGTTTCACTGCCTGTCCTGTTATTTAGTGGACAGAGCTGCTTCATTCATACCATAGCTCAGTGCAAAAGATGGGCTGTAGAAATATCAGGAATAAAAATGTTCCTGCTTAGGAAAAAACAATTCCCTTTCCCAACCTGTGTAACTATTCTGCACGAACAAGAGCAAGGCACATTGAACTCTGGTGTTTGTGATAACTCCTTAGAGGCATCCATGTTTTCAGTGGGATAAAGAAGGTTGGAGGATGTCTCCTTGTGCATTCTCAAATATACTTGGTTTTCCAGGGGCTTTATTGCCATAAAAAAGCTTGATTTCTTCTTGCTAGCATACACATAAAAATAAAATGGAAACAACACCCAGGTTAGGTACTTTAGTTAGACCAGTTCTGGGTTCCACATCCAGTATTTTTAATGGGAATGGATCATGGAATAAACAAGCACAGAACTCATGGATTGTTGGTGATGCTCCCTGAGCAGCGACCCCATGGGACTATCCAGGGAGTGATCTGTCCCCTGGGGAGGTTTGGTGGCATTCCCACAGCTGCTGCTTGTGGGCTGAGGAGCAGCACAGGGAACGGGAGGGAAGCAAAGGGAAATTGGGTCCTGCCCAGCTCAATACTCAGGGAGCAAAACCACCTGGAGGGGACATCAGAGCTGGAGTTTTTCTTGTTGGCAAGAAATCAAGCTCCTCAAGCTGTCCATGCCCTGTGTGCCAATCCAGAGCTGTGGGGGGCATCAATACAATATTTACAGGAGGGGAAGGGATGCAGCATTCCTTGGAACAGCAGCCAGTGTGGGGCTGGTACACGCCCAAGGCACTGCTTGATATTTATGTTAAATTATCCATTTATTCTTTAACAAAGAATTAACAAGGAAGCTGGACCTACAGCTTTGATTGCCTCTGGAGGATGTGAATCAGCCCAAATCAGCCTGAACTTGTTAGTGAAGTCAGGTGGACAAGTACTGGTAGCAAGGAAGATTTTCCACATGTGACTTTGCCCCCACCCCCAACCAATTTACGCACTTATCTGAAATTTTGGCCTTCCATTTGCAAAATCTGGAGGCCAGCCTAGAGCCAGGTAGGATTTGTCACCTCTTCAGACATTTAAAGTCAACAAAAACCAGGAACTTTGTGAGCAGACACTGGTTTCAGGATCTGAGGGTTTATTTTGTGCAATATTTGTTGTCATGAGGACACAAGGCTAAAATAGAAAATCCAGTAAGAAGGAACCAAAGGATCTGTGGTAATTTTACCTGGAAAGATCCAATGCAGAGCTCCAAGTAAAGCCGAACCCCCAGGCTGGTGTATTCTGGGAGGAAGTTGAAGATAATGTAATGGGTTCCAAATAATGGGATTAGAAGCAGAGTTGACCTTGAGAGACGTCTAGCACAGAAGATGAGAAGAAATAAGGTAATATTATTTTTCTGAGTAAAAGCTAATGCACTCAGTGTGCCAGTAGTGAACAGAAGTGAAAAAGAAACTAGTATATATAAAAATATATATAAAATAGAAATAAATATGTTAGATTCCTTTACAGTTCTCATGTAAAGAAAGGCAGCTATAGAGGGTAATTTTTCTTAAAAAAGACATTTAATGCTGATACAATTAATTTCATTGTCTCCCCACTGATTTTAATTTGAATTCAGAGCTTATCTGAATACATCCCATTGGCCAATATTAGGTGACTTGTATCTCACCCTTTGACTAATTTCCTTTGGAATGGGATAAGGCTGGGAATTCCAAAATTTCATACCAGTTAAACTGAGTCTGTCTGTGACACTGAGCAAACATTTCTCTGTTTAGAAAAGACTACATAATTTTAAAAAATTATTATTATTAAAATAATTGATTTTTAAAAAAATTCTTCCATACATTACCTATACTGGGAAGAATTATTGAAGTTGATTTGTCTAGGGTCTAGTTTTTTCAGCAAAATTCTGATGATGTTGATAAATAGGACAAAATTGACCTGTGCACAACATTTGAGGGGTGGGAGGGAAGAAAAAGAAAAGGTTAATTTCTGGTATCAAACTTTGCAGTGAAAATCTGGTGTTTGTTTGTTTGGGTTTTTTTTTTAATTTTCATTACAACGTAATTTGTGCCATTTCAATGTAAGGTCATTAATTCTATTCCTGTTGGCAGAATTCAGGTATTTAAATAAATTGCATTCCTGCTTGAAGAAATGGCTGAAGATGAAAACTTGAGAATTTCTCTTTGTTCAGCAAAATATTTTTGTCAACAGCTCGTGTGACAAAACAGCTCTCTTCTACCTTTTGTAGCTAAAATCAGCTGGATTCTCCTTGGAGATGAATATTGCATTAAATTCTGGTTGATCTCTCTGGGCATTATTAGTAGAATTTTTCTGCCTAAATACCTCTACAATGAGATATTTCCATCAGAGCTGATCCTCCTGTTCTGCCTTTGCAGTCAGTGGAGAACCAGCCAGGAGGGTTTATAGAGCTTCAGGTGGGGTGGGGGATAGGTCACCTCCTCCCAAGGTAGATATTTCTTTGAAATCAGGTGAATCACCTGCCAAAAGTGCATATTTCTCTTTGTTGGCTCTGAAGGAGTCTCTGAGGAGCATTAGCTCGGCTCCAAAGCACTTAGGGTCAATCCTAACTTGCAAATTAAATCTTCTACAATTGCAATTTGGCACAGCTTTATGCAAAGTCTGTGAGGCTGCTCAGTTTTCCACCATCAGAGGGGTTCTCCTCATGCATTTTTTTGAGTGTCTATACACACCACCTCTTTCTTAAGTGAGGCTGGATGCTTAATTTTACCTAAGAATATCCTCATTTTACCAGAAAGTCCAACCTCATTCTATCCTTTAGCGATGCTCTGTGTGCATTCCAGCAGAGGAAATAACAGAGGTAGAAGGACAGGAAATATTTTATTGAAAGACAGTGAGTTCTGACCAGAATTCAATTTGAGATTCTTCCCTCACATTTTTGTGTGTATCTTTAAGATCCCTTCCAACCCCAAGCATTCTGTGATTCCATACCCCTCATTTGCATGCATCTGGCCCCCAACTAAATTAAGATTTTATAGCTGGCCTACAGGTCATCCATTAACTGCTTTCTCAAACACTGCTTGGGTTTAATGACTTGTGGGAGTAATCATCTATGATAATCATTTAAAGCCCATCAGTTTATTCAATAAATGCCAGGCTCAAGAGCT
The DNA here is from genome assembly GCA_018697195.1 of Certhia americana. Taxonomy (NCBI): domain Eukaryota; kingdom Metazoa; phylum Chordata; class Aves; order Passeriformes; family Certhiidae; genus Certhia; species Certhia americana. The sequence continues at coordinate 2,919,447 of CM031858.1, forward strand.
GTTATCAGCTGTTATCATAGCTCTGAGCAGGAATCTATCACCCTTGAAAGTTTTGAATTAAAATTTAAGGCTGAGCCTGAGCTTTTATGCTAAAATTTTAGTTTCAAATATTTTGGTTTCAAATCCTCTTTATAAGGAGGGTTTAGTCCACTCACTTGCTCTTAATTTTAAATAAATTTATAAATTTATAAATTGATTCTGGGAAAACTGTAACTTTTTTGAAAGAAACTTTTTAGTTTGCATTGGACACAGGCAGGTAACAGTAGAAATTTACCCTTCCTCTTCCTACAACTCAGCAAACAGCGACCCAATTTTAATACAAAAGCCTTTTTTTTTCTTCTAAGTAACATCAACAAACTCAGAAGTACCTACCCCCACAGAAATTATAATTGGTCCTTTGATTAGCCACCAATAAGGAGAACCTTGATTAATATCCCAGCATCTGTGAACACGATAGTAAGTTTAGAAAAAGACGTGCATGTAATCACTGCAATCAATTAAAAATATAACCCAAGAGTATAGAATAATGTGGGAAAAAATGACTTACGCTGTGTCTTCAAAGTAGAATTTTGTCAATATCCATATAAAAGTGAAAAGTGTTGGAAAACCTGTCAGACATTTTAAAATAAGGTAAAATTAATACAAACTTTGTTCACTGAAGCTCTGCTGCAAGAATACAGATCACTTATTTTTGAGAGCTGGAATTATTTTTTGGGGTTGGTTTCTGTAACAGGAATTGTTTTAAACACAGTCTCTAAAGCACAAAAAGTGATTCTGTTTGCTGAGTTGTCAGGCCTACCTTAACCTTTGGTGGCAACAGGATTTCCCTCCCCGAACCAACCAAAAAATTCCTCTAGCCAAGTGCATTCACCTGCCATACAGGAGTTCTTTGCTTTTTCCTTCCCACAGCAGCTCTGTGGGCACCCACTTGGTTGCAGATTTCTAAGTTTTAACAATTCCATTTATTCCAGACAACAACAAAATCAGAGGGAAGATGTTGCTGTTTCACTGCCTGTCCTGTTATTTAGTGGACAGAGCTGCTTCATTCATACCATAGCTCAGTGCAAAAGATGAGCAGGAATAAAAAAGTTCCTGCTTAGGAAAAAACAATTCCCTTTCCCAACCTGTGTAACTATTCTGCAAGAAAAGGAACAAGGCACATTGAACTCTGGTGTTTGTGATAACTCCTTAGAGGCAGATGTATTTTCAGTGGGGTGAAGAAGGTTAAGATTGGAGGATGTCTCCTTGTGCATTCTCAAATATACTTGATTTTCCAGGGGCTTTATTGCCATAAAAAAGCTTGATTTCTTCTTGCTAGCATACACATAAAAATAAAATGGAAACAACACCCAGGTTAGGTACTTTAGTTAGACCAGTTCTGGGTTCCACATCCAGTATTTTTAATGGGAATGGATCATGGAACCATAGAATTGTAGAATCATAAAATCATAGAGTCATAAAGACACAGAGTCATAGAATCACAGAACTATGAAATCATGGAATCATACAGTCACAGAATCATAGAATCACAGAATCATGGAATCATACAGTCATAGAGTCATAGAGTCATAAAATCATGGAATTACAGAACCATGGAATCATGGAATCATAGAGTCATAGAATGGCCTGGGGGAGAAGGAACCTTAAAAATCACCTGGTTCTAACTCACAGGGATGCCTTCCACTGACCCAGGTTGCTCAGTCCCCCCATCCAACATGCCCTTGAACACTTCCAGGCACGGGGAGTCCTCAGCCTCCCTGTGCCAGGGTCTCACCACCCTGACAGTACAGAGTTTCCATGTGCCATCACTCCATTCCTTGGGAAAAGTCCCTCTCCAGGTTTTTTGTACCCCCTGGAAGTTGTTCTGTGATCTCTATGAAGCTTTATCTTCTCCAGGCTGCACAGCCTCATTTAACACCTTGCCTTTAACTACTTTCCTGTAAAATCTGTACCTACCCCAGCCAAAGAGAACCAGCCACCAAAAATATCTCCTTCCATGAGAAAGAGATGAGAGCAGCAGGCAGTTTAGGTAGAGAGCCTCCACCAGCAGCCACATGAAATTGGTCATCATGAAGTAATGACAGAAAACCACGGAGATCTTGCATTCAGTCTGGGGAACAGGAAAGTCATAGTTTAGGCACTTCTTGGAGATTTTGGCATTTCTTTCTTTGATTTGGAGCATCTGTAATAATGGCTGAGTTCTACCAAGAACGAGATCTCACTATTAACTGATGTTTAAACTGAGAGATTCAAACGTGAAATGGATTTCTGAGTAGCAAGGCTTTAGCCATCACAACACTTTGGAATCTCCACTGCACTTTGTTTTCTATCCCTATGGTAGAAATATAACTTGGGCTCCCAAGCATGTGAGTTCTCTCCCAAATGTACTGCCTTGAGTGTACCTTCAGTGTCAAATGCTCCTTGAATAAAGGATCAAGGACATATTTTTTCTCCTTATGCTCAGCTCTAAAGTTCTGTGTGGTTGTGAGCAATGAAGAACCATCCCACAAACCTCTGCTTGCAAACCATTGCCACACTGCCGAGATCTGGGGCTGGAGGAACACTAAGTTCACTGCCTGGTACCTTGAGTGCTTTGTGGTTTATAGATCAGAGCTTCCAACCAGAACATGAAAATCCAACATTTCCAGAAGAATAAACTTTAAAAGTTGCTCTTTGATGTACTCAGAGACCTTCAATTTTAGGCTTTAGATTATTGAAACATAACAATGTAATAATACTACTTTGTTGCTATGTGAAAGTCCAAATTTCATTTAGAGTACTGCAACATTAAAGCTTTAAGAATATAGGAGGGCATAATGTATATACTTACGGAAGTTAAACACACTGAATAAAAGAATAATATAATTTTCATTACCAGGTTAGAAAGAAAAAAACCCAAAACAATAAGTAGTAGAAAAGAGGCATAAAAAGTGAAACCATAAATGAATGGTACATAAAACCTCAAATACCACAATATCCTACTTTTCGTGTGCTTACTGTAGAGAAGCTGCAGTGATCAATGCCTTCCTCCTGGAAAAGGACAGCATCCTTAATGAAAATGGCAATAGCCTTTAAGATGAATGTAAAAAAGAGCTGCACATGGATATAATTCCTGGGACAGCGAAGCCTCCTGGAAGAAAGGCAGAGAGGTTCCTCTGGGTAATTAACTTCCTTGTGCTGGGGGTAATTAAAATAAACAATGAGCCCTTGTTTTATTCCAGGTACTTCCAGACACATTTAAGAACATTTTGATCCACTGAGCTCTTTCAGAGAGAGGCAGAAAACTTCCTCATGTGAAGCAAATAAGCCACAGACTACATCTTAATCTCTTTCCTTGTTAAGCAGAATTACAGGTTTTTTCCTTACTTTGCCTAAGCTATTTTGATGAATTAAATAAAAGCACAGAAGTGCTTTAAAACTATTTGGCACATCTACTTTAAAATCAACTTACATATCTACCTTAAATTCCCAGTTAACTAAGATTAAATTTTTACTGTTATTAAATACGGATTTTTGAGGTCATTATACAGCTTCAGCTTCATGTTTTTGTTTGGAGATGAGGACTTTAGTTAATAATCAAAAAGTTCCACAAAAAGCTGAATTCCATCCAAACTCAGTAATCAGAGGGTCACCTAATCTGAAAGTTCACCTAGAGTATGCAGAATTTTATTGCTGACCTCAAATGTCAACCCCATTGTTAATTATGACTTTTTCCTCCCTATTACTGTGTCTCCTTATGTCCATTGTTTCTTTCTTTCCCCTCATTTGGGCTGGTTTGTTTTCCTGAGGTCAGAGTGGATGTCAATAAACATATCTGGTGGCTTCCAGACATGAACTAGGAACCAGCAGAGGTCAAGAAACTTTCCCTAGAGAACCCTGATTCTCACAGCATAATAATAAAACTTCTGCCTTTTTTATTCTTTTTTTTTTTTTTTTTTGTCTCACAGAAATGCAAGAAATAAACAAAAATTAATAAAATAAATCCCATGTGGTGGCAGACATTAAATCTACATTCAATGACAAAATACTTTAAATATTCTGAATTAGACCTGAAAATACCTAATTGATGGATAACTCAGTAAGAAAGAATTCTCACAAATGTGACCAAATTCTGAGACTGACTAACTTTAAAACGTGTCTTTAGTGATAAATCTTTCAGCAGCAATCTATACAATGCCATAAGAATATTCATTCAGAATCAAGTCCTTTGTGCATATTCTTATTAAAAATTCCCTGGAGCCATAACAGGCAGGCACACATAGCTTTTGAATAAAAGCTCAATTCCAGCCTAAAGCAAGCAAATTTTTCTGTTGGTTCTTCAGGATCAAAGTGAGCTGCTGAGTTTTGTCAAGAGACAGCCAGGGTTTATTTCCCAGATCTGAATCTTCTTATTCCTGGCTCTCTCTGATGCCTTTTAATTTCCAGCTTCTGTTTCATACTATTTAACCAACATGGCTGGATTTTTTTATTATTTCTATTCACCTGAATTTCTATTTATATTATTTTGTTATGTCTAATGTTGTTTTCTACAGTCTAAGGAATTAAGAACTATGAAAAGAATCAAGGTTAGAGGACACCTTTACCTGAATGCAATAAGAACTGTCACAGCAATGATGAGGGAGGTGATGGACACGCTGTATCCCACGGTGTAGATGATTTTTATAGTAGAAAAGTAGGATTGCTATAAAAGAAGAGAATGATTTGTCACACAAGTTGCTGTTAAATGACAGCTTTTCTACTGGTTCTGTCAGCTTTGCTTTGTTTGCTGCTTCCATTCTGTTGACATCTCTGACTGCCTTTTATTACCTCTTTTCAAATCTCACAGCAAAATTCAACTTAAATCACTCATTATGTTTCTTTTGTGTAATCCCATTCCATAGCTGTGTGGATGCAGCCCAATCTGATGCTGAAACATTTATTGATCAGGGTAGTTTGAAGCTCATTCATAAAAACATAAAAATCCACACCAGCCTTTCAAAAAGACATCGTTAAAAATCTTATGCAATTTTTATAAATTTTGGGGTTTGTACCATGTTTTCTCCCCAGCAGCAGCAGGACAATGCTGCTGGTAGCTTGATGAATACAGAATTTTGTCAGCCTTTCTCTATTTTTCTCCACTTTCCTACTCTCTGCTTCCTTACTTTCCTTACTTCCATTTTTGCCAACTATTCCTCCTTTCAATTTTTATTGTGTTGTGGTGGTGATTTTGCTTTTTTTTTTTGTTTTGTTTTCTTTTTCTGGGGTTGTTTCTTTCCTCTGTTTTTATTTCTGCAAAACTCAGCTGCTGCTCAGTTGGAATGTCAGTCAGAATCCATTTCAATTTAAGTGGCTCCTCAATCAGACACGATCCCTGAGTGAGGATAAGTTGATTCAGCTATCACAGATGAAAGCAGAAAACAGAATGAATAACCTCTAGGCTGCAAATCTAACTCCAGTCTAACATGGTCTGTCTCTTAGGTCCCATTTCAATGTTTTTATAACCCAAAATCTGCACAGCTGTGCAGTGCATTCCTACAGTTCACTTGGGGAAGGGGAGATGCTTGTTTTGAGCCTTAAGTGAAACCTTAGGCATTATAAGTCTGACATTGAGAAGGGTTTATTTAATTTATTTAGGTGCTTAAAAATCAGCTGCCTACACATGAATCTGTAGTAAAACAAGAAGAACCTGGCCACAGGGCTGATCTGTTTCATTATTAATAAAATCCTGTCTTTTTTCATCCTTTCTCTTTTATAGTTAATGGAAGAAAACTCTCAGAGGAACAATTCAAGTATTTGGAAAATGATACCTTATTGGTTTCTGTGGCCAACAAAAGGCTCTCTTTCTATACCTGCCTTAGAAAGAGCAGGTCATAGAATCATAAATCTGGTTTGGGTTGGAAGGGACCTTAAATATCATCTCCTTCCAACTCCTGGATTAGCAGAGTGAAACCTTTTGTGCCAAGGACTTTGCATCCATGTGTGCAGATTTATGTTTATACACATAATGGATATTTATATAATTTATGATTATCCACAAAATGTCAAGTCCAATGGGATGAAGTGTTATTACTGGTCAGAGAATAGTAGGTGCACCCTGAATTTGCCTTCCAGTTCAGTTTTATCCATAAGAAGCCAGATAATCCTCTCTGAGAACATCCCTCAGTGTGAATGCAGTAACTGGGAACAGTCAAGAGATATCCCTGGAAAATTCCCACCTGATCCTGACCAAAGCACTAACACAGAACCATGGTGCAGAGATTAGCTCCCACTTTCACAGGGTTTTTTTGAGATTGATGAAGTTCAATGGGATGGAAACAAGGCATAAATGGTTTTTTTTTGATCTAGTAGATGAACTGTGAGTTGTATATGATTATCCAAATCCCTGACTATGCACAATTCCAGCCTGAGCTCACAGAAGTACCTCAGAGCTCCAGCGCTTGTCAGGAAATCTGGATGCACCACTCCAAGAGAAACATCAAAACTGAACTAGGCTGACCATAGCTGGCAACTAATCAGATGTGTAAAACAGAAAATAATCAACTCCTTAAGTGGATAAACTTACAGCTGAGGAGTTTCCTCTGGGTAAAATAATAGATTCCTCACAGAATGTCTTGGAAGGGATCTTAAAGAACATCCAGTCCCACCCTTGCCATGGGCAGGGACACCTTCCACTATCCTGGGGTGCTCCAAGCCCTGTCCAACCTGGCTTTGGACATTTCCAGGGAACCAGGGGCAGCCACAGCTTCTCTGGGCATCCTGTGCAAAATCTCCCCATGGTGATATGAACTATGTTTTTATCCTTATTAATTATGGGCCAAGTACTATATTATCCCTGTGCATGTAACCTCGAGATATCACCAACAGTGAAAATCTGGCTGAAGAAACATGTCAAATTCTGATCTGCATTACAGAGATTACAGAGATTTGGGGACTTTTTTTTTTTAATTGTTGAATTAGATATTTTCATGCAGAATAAAACCCCTCTTGTCCTTAGATATTCCTAAATTTGGAGCAGTGGTCTTTTAATAGCACATTTTCTGTACAGATGCTGTGATTCTACAAATTCATCTTGCTGACTGATATTACTTAATATCAGTCAATGAAATGCCTTAATACACATTTTATGAACATATTGTGATACATCTTTGTCTATTATACTTGTGAATTTGCAGCTGGGTTTAATATTGTTACACCTGAATAATTAAATATTCTTAGTTATCTTGCAAAATAGATGACCAGAGTAAAAATTGGAATTATATCCCATACGTAGAAACAGAAATTTCAGCTCCTTCTGAAAGGACCTTCAGGAATGGAAAGGAATGCTATAATATCAGCACACCACTCACATATATTTATGTAATTAAACTTACTTCTTCAAGAGGAAACTCATCTTCTACTGGACAGGCCACATGGTAGGGAGGGAATGGGTCAGACCAGCCCTTTTTTGTACAGTTTCTTTTTATCATCCCAGCTGAAAAAGAAATATTACATTTTCTCAATGAAGGGACAGATAATATGGAAAATAAAAACCAGGAGAAGGCCTCTGGCTGGTGCAAAGTCGTACCAGGAGAAGGGGATCATTAGTATCTCAGAGTTGGTAGGACAATTTTCCTGTGCACATTCAGGTCATCAGATATAAAAATTTCTATTTTATTTCTAGACAAACGGTGGGAAGAAGGGAGAAAACAAAGGTGACGGGGTAGAGGTGGGAAGGACTAAGAAAGGAACAATATCAGATACATTGAAGATTGATAAGCACTGCTTCATGAATTTCTGCTCTGCACAGCACTCACCCTTCTACCATATCCCTTCTCATTCCCACCTCCCCTGGGCCTTACTCTTCCCTAACAGATCAGAATCTGGGATAAGCAGCCCCTTCCACAAGGACAGCACACTTCCATAAAAAAGGATTTATGACTCAGATGAAGGAGAAGTCAAGAATCCCAGGGCAGGAAATGAATCTGCACAGATGAAAGGGATTTTCCTTATCCCTCGTTTATAACTAGCATGTGTTTGATGTGGCAGAGGTTGGGTTTTGCAGTTTCTTTTTCTTGTGGAACTGCCAAATCCAGGTCTTTTCTGGAAGGTGGCTTGCTCCCTGTGGGCTCACAGTTTGGCCACGCTCACCCGGGGGGAAGCAGACACAAAGGCATTCGTTTGCAGTTTTGCAACACATGTGCTGCTCCAAGGCCTAAATTTTGCTTTGTGCCTCCAACCTTGGTCTTAAAGAACAATCATTCATTGTTCATTCCTCTGCCTTTCAGTTCATCCCACACGAATCACAGCATAAATCTCAAGAAACCCCAAGCTAAAGTTCTGCCCTAGACAGCCTCCAGATGAGCTTTGTAAGAAACTCACTTAACAAACTGATCCCAAAGCACATGGAAAACAGTGGAATCACTCCTTGTATTTCAGTATATTTTTTGATCCAGGGCCTCATCAGAAAGTATGGAAATCAAATCCAGTTATGGATAATCCTTAAAATATGAGGAGAACTGCTAAGGTCCCTCAGATCCTCCTAGAATCTTTGCAGTGCTTCTCTGATGCAGCCCATGGGAACATGAAATGCTCTGTCTTCACCCTCCCTTTTTAGAAATGATCTTGCCAGACACTCAATAGGAGTAACCATGGTAGGACATCACCTGGCTCCTTCATGAAGTGAAAGAGGATGTTTGGACATGGTAAGGCAAGAATGTCTCCAGCATCTGCCTCTGGCCAGCACAGCAATTTGTCCCAAGTCCTCTTGCAACCTCAGACAGAAAGTGAAATATATTTTTAAACATGGTTAAATTTAAGCAAAATAAAACCCCAAACCTTTTTAAACTTTGCCACTCCGCCCCTTCCATATCTTATAAAAATAGTTTAGCCACAGTTTTTATTATGAGAAATAAACACCACAGAGTGCTATTTAATCTTCTTTAGTTAGACCCCTGTGTTAGATTGAGGTGAGTTTTCAGAAAGAATGCAATAACTGAAGAGTGATGCTGGAAGAAAGACCAGATCACTGTAATTGTTCAGGGGTTGCCCTATTTTTAGAGATCAACACACCCTCACAAACAAGGAAGCACGATACCAAGGAATTGGAAAAGGACACAAGGACTGACTCTGATGAATTGACTGTTCATATTTGAATGTGAAGGACTGTGGAAAACAGAGAGGAATGGGAAGGAATGGGAGTAAATGGAAGAAGAGCTGACAAGAAAACAGCATGTGGAACCATAAATAAAACCCTCATGTGCTTTGGCAGCCTGGCCATGTCCTGGCTCTGGTCCCTTCCCTCTCCCTGCCTTCATCCCTCACACATGGATAGGTACCTGGTGATGTTGCATTTCCATGCACTTGTGGGGCCTCCAGACATTCAGCCTCCTTTTTCTTCAGCTCTACCATAAAATCACATTCTGGGTGGACATTCCCAGCAACCTACAGGGAGAAGAGTTTTGGGGGATTAGTGAGAAGGGGTTGGATGGGGTCTCATCAGGCATAAAGTCCAGACCTACTTTTATATCTTACAGAGCTGGTTAAAGGATAAAGAACTGTGCTTGGAGTTTCCATTCAAATTTGTGCCACTCTGCAAAAGTTAGTAGTTACAGCTCTGTACTGGAAAGTTTATAAATTCCTCTGGCTACATTCATAATAAAAAATCTCTTTGCTAGGGCCTGAATTTGAGTGAGGGATTCATTTACACCCTCACTTCACCTAGACCCTGTTAAATCTGTCCTCAGAAAGACACACTGCACCTGGCCAGGCTCATTTTCTTATCAGTGAAGGGCTCAGTGCTGCAGGAAATGCTGCAGAACCTGTGCACAGACAAACCCCTGCCAACATCCAAAGAAACATCATCATGAAATCACAGACAACTACTGCAAAACTGTCTCCTGAAAGAGATCTTCACTCTCCCTTCTGCCATCTGCTTTTCTTTACACAGGGTGGGAGGCAAAACTCCTTTATTGGGGAAAAAAAAAAAAAAAAAAAGCATTCTGCACCAAAGCATTTGTTGGTTTGGTATGATGGTGTAAAGAAAGAAAAGTGACACAAAGGGTTTAAATAGCAAGAAACATTCAGTTTTTTAGTCCTTATTTAGACTTCTATGGGAACCACAGAAAGATCTGAAGGCATCCAGAGAACTTTGGGCAGCACAGGACAAAGTCTGCCCAGGGTGTTACACCCAGACTCCTGAGGGTGCACTGGGCAGGAGTGCACAGGATTATTCCACACAAATTAAAACTTATGTGCCTTATCCAGCCTTAACCATAGTCCCCAGTCCCAAAAGATCAGTTGTGATCAGAGACACTCTGACTTTCAGCTCTATGCCCTGGCCACTGGTGCTGGTGTGCTCTGCCTGTGTGAACAGAGACCTCAAAACACAGAGACAAAACAGAAAATAAACCCAGGATGAAACTTGCATGGTGAACAGATGGCTGGCATACGTCTCAGTTTTCTTCCACCCAGAGAATATTAATATTCAGGGAATTTGGAAAATAACTCTCTGGCTTTCAGTTCATTCAGAAGGCAGATTGTATCCTTTCCAATAAGCTGGTGTTTCCCCTCCATCTTAATGTCCATGTCTCATGTTGGCCTGCAGAGCATTTAAACTGCATATTGTCCAAAAATCTGAAGCTCTCAGGCTGCTGGAGAGCGCTGGATTAATTACACAGCATTTGTTTTTCTGGGGTTTGGGCCCTGGTAGTTAAAAATGTCATTATCTCCACATGCATGCCCTGCAAGATCATCTGCTTCCCATTTACTGCACTTTTAGGAGGATGTGGTTTTCTTGCCAGATTTTCAGACAGCAGTGCCATGGCTCAGTTTAAGGCTGCAGGGAAAAGCAGGGCTTCTTCTCCAGGCTGAATGGAATTTGGTGTGTATGAGAGGAGGGTAACAGGATGGATGGAGTAGAGCACAGACATTGCCCTGCCCCAGGAGGTGGAGATCTGATGTGTGGGATGCCCCTGGGATGTCATCCAGATCAGTAAAACCAGGGGGCCTGGGGAGACTCTCAATTTCTCTTCACTAAGAAATGCAGTGTCAGGCAGAATTACAGAAAATTGGCATCTGTCATGAAAAGCTTTGCTTTCTTGATGCCTCTTTTCATTCCAACATATATTCTTTCCCCCCTTGTACTCACCCTGGACAATGGCTGCAGGAAAACTCCCTAACCATGGTGTGTGATAGCTATTGCAAGAAGTAGCTTTATCAGTCACTAGAAAAAAAGAGTCAAATCATTTACTGAGAATCTCTTTTACAACATTCTCTTGGTTCAGTGAACTGTGCCCAGAAAAACCTCAGGAGGAGGAAATGTAACCATTTGCCCTACTCTAAATTATTTCTCCTGGCAAAAAGCATTGCTAAATTCTGCCTGTCAAAACTGTCTTTGCTCTCTGAAATGTTCAGGGCAAGAGCAAAGCTTGTTTGGCTCATTCACCAGTCCAGGGAAGTCCAGGAAATCCCTTTTTTCCCCTTTTACTTTCTAGGTCTACAGATTGTGAGAACACTTTATTTAGCACATGCATCTCAAATAAAAAGATGAGGCTGATCAAGCACCAGGTGTTTAAATTGTTGCCTCCTCCTTCAAGAAAACCAACCTTAGGAGGTGCTGTCATAGTTTATTTTCAAGTCAGCACTGCCTGAGCAGATGCTGAGTGACAAATCTGATATGACAGAAACTCAGGTGAAATAAACTAAAAAGATTTATTCCACTCCCAGGCTGTGTTTATTACCCCAAAGCACTTAACTACCTCTAGCAGACCCCCAGCTTAAGGAGATGAGAGCCATAATAAGAATTCCAAACCTCTCCAGGAGTTGAGCTTGTGTTTTCCAGAGAAAGCATATGAACAAATGACCCCAACAACAAAAAGAGAGGGCTGCTTTTCCACCATTTCATACTCAAATAAGGGCTGTTTACCTATCCTCTAATATGCAATACATGCTAGGAGATATTCCATATACACTGACAAATAGACTTGGTTTTGATCAGTATATAATAATAAAGTAGGCAACCCAACTTTGTAGAAGAAAATTCTGTTTCTTTTGGGTAAATGAGGCAGGTTCTTACAGAGACCTTCAGTCATATTTTTAACCATTAGCACTGAATCCTGATATTCTGCTTAAGGGCAATCACACTCATCTACTCCTACTACAGGGAAGTGGGTTTGTCACACAGGTGATACAAAGCAGCCTCGTGTTTCACATCAGTAAAAAGTCTGTTCAGTCATTTCACAGTGGTTTATTTCCCTCAATGAAGGAAAAAAAAAACCCTCAGGAAATGTCCCGTCAGGGAAGAGATTCCCAGGAAAGAAGAAAGGAAGGAGAGAAGGCATCTCAAAAGGAAGATGCTGAAAACGTGATTATTCTCAAAAGCAAAGATAATATCCTGCCCCAAATTTACACAAACCTTTCCTGATTCTGGTGTGATCCTGGATCTTGGTTTGCCTATCTCTGTCCATAGTGAGATCTCACCAAGACCTCCAAGCTTTTTAAGGCTTTGGATCTTTCTAAATCTGTCCTAAACACTCCTGCTGGTTCCACTCTTTTGTAACCTGCAGCATCTCAGCTGCTCACTTGCCAAATAATATCAACGCTACCACCAAGGCAGACAAAATTGTAACAAAAAACCTGCATAATCTGAAATTAAAGAATATCAAAACTCAGCTGCTCTGGTGTAACAGCCCACCTCCAGTTTTTTCTTCTTTGTCACTGTCTTTCAAAGCCCACACACACAAAATGAGGGTTTCTGCCAATTATGTGTTTCTCTTTACTGAGTGAGCCATAAGAAAGCAGAGGAATAAACTGTTATGAAGATCCTACAACATGGGTCCCTTCTGCTGCTGTTCACACTTTTCATTGCTTCTTGCCTTGTTTAACTGGAATCCAAAGCAAACAGAGAGAAAAGAGACTGATTTAAAAGAAAAAAAAAAAAAAAAAAACAAAACTGTATCTGACCATCTGCTCCCACAAGGAAATGAACAATTATTGAAACACAATGAAGTAAAAGCTTTTTTTTTCCATGCAATTACTTACAAACACTGCCAGACTCAGGGTGTGCAGAGCACAGTGGTAAAAAGAACAAGAGTTCATGTTCCAGAGCAAGAGGCAGACTTCACTTTTTCAGCTTCTCATAGCATCTTTCACCTGCTTTTTTGACTTCTCTTTCTCCTCTCAGCTGCTGATTTGAAGCATTTATCTTTCTGCACAGAACTGACGTAGCAGGGATGTGAAGTGGGAGATAAATATTAACAACCCTCTACACCGTGTTTAAGCTTTGCATCTTTTTGACTTTGCTCAAAGACTGCACTGGATGAATTGAGTGATTGATGCCAAGATTATGGGAATTCTCTACCCTCCTGGCAAGATTAATTTCCCTCTTTTAATACAAAATGGTTTTAGGGGGGATGGACAGCTCAAAATGTTACTAATCCGGTATTAAATCAACATGATTGGCATGACAAACACTCTCTTAACAATTATTTTCAATTTTTTATAATGAAATCTTTTTCTTAGTGTGGGTCCAGTGTATCTGAGTGTTTTTATGGAGTGTAATGACCACAGTGCTACACTTTAAAATGCAAAATCAAAACCTACTGACAAGCAGGTGAACACAGATTTTTCTGTGTACCTTTTGGGCATTGAGTTGAAGGCAAAACTCACAGAGGATTCTTCCCAGTTTGCTTCAAATTTCTGAAAGTTCAGGCTCTGAATGTCAATGAGTCAATTTTTTAGTCAAAGTCTGGAAATACAAACACCCAGGTCATTCACCTCACCCTGAGCTTCAGGGAAGGCCAGGTGAACCCCGCTGCAGAAATACTCATTGTCACTCAGAGCTAAAGGAAAATTTATTTCATCAGTCTATCAGTTTGTACAATCTTGGAGGACTTCAAATTCCCCATCAGCATTAGGCAGATGTCAACACTGCAAGCTCAGAGACTCAAGATATGAAATCCCTTTCAAATATTGCTCTCTGCTCTTCTATTCTCATATCAGTCCATCCCTTCAAGTAATTTATAAACCCCAGCTCCCAACTTCCCACAGTTCCATCCTACAACCATTTCCACCTCTGGCACTGCTCCTTGTCCATCAGCCCTGCTCATCTTCCTTCAGTTTTTTCAAGTATCTTCTGTCTGCTTCTCTACACAGATTGTGGGAATGCTGAGAGCTTGGAAAGAAGCCTCTCACCTCCCAGAGTCACACAGCTGTGAGGAAGTTGTACCTACATTTGGGAATATCTGTGGGATTGAAGCCTCTGGGAGAGAACTGAGCATATCCAATGCAAGAAAATGTCTTTGGAGAGCTGCAAGTTTTCCTTGCAGTGTGTGCTTAAGGTTTTATTTCATTTTCCCCTAAAGCCTTATACCTTCCTTAATTATGCAAATTTTCAAAGGCTTGTCTAAAACAAAATTAGAGCTGTGTTCCTGTCAGTTTTAATCAGCTCATTCCAGCGGATGAAGCTCTAGACTGGTAAATGAACTCTTGTAAATGTATTTATCATGGGCAAATCTCATACTATTTCCTAAACTCATTTCAGAAGCTACAGAAACTCAAGGACTGCAAGATTTCCCTGAAGAGGTGAAACATGGAAAGATTTCAGCCCATAATATTAAATCTACTTTTTCAGTCAGTGAAGTTAGGAAAAAAAGCTGGTAAGAGAAATTAAACCTACAAAGTTTTAATTCACCATCACACATATCTTCAAAATAATGTTTGGTGACAATATTCAGTTCTTACCTGCATTTTGCTGATTACCTTATATTTTCATTTGGAGAGAGTGCAAACATTCAGGTTGTCCTGAATTCAAAGTGCTTTCAGTAGTAAGACTACAACAGGGAATTTTAGCTGTCTTAAAAACATTCAATATTGTTATAACCCTTGAAAATCTTATAAAACCATCATCACCAGTGCTGTCATCACAAGCTCATGCCAGAATTTGGACACATTCTCTCTCCCCTCCCTGCAATTAAAGACATTGCAGATTTAAGAAAAAAATATTTGACTGAGCATCCATCAGCTTTCCTGCAATGTATCAATGCTTTAAGGTTAATAACCTTTTGGCTGTCCCACAAATTGTCTTCTGATTATGCACCTCATAGCCATTTCAACCAGTGTTTGAAAAAAGGATCATAAACAGACCCATTTTAGAGGAACAACATCTCCCATTCCATGGAGATGCACTTTTTTGGTCCATGTATTAGAAAAATAAGTCGCCTCTGAGTAAGCTTCTGGTGTCCACATCAGAATTTTCCATTTCAGCCACCACATCTGAAGCACTCTGTGTGTTTATTCAGAGCTGTTGAAGTCATGCCTATAAAAACCACAGAAGGCATTGCCTTCCACTTTTCATCCTAGGAGGGAATGCAGAGGAAGCCCAAAGTAAGAGATCTTGAAAGGTTTTCATTTTTCGGGCAGAATGAATATCAGTATGGAGGGGTCTTATGCTGAAATCTACCATGTAGGAACTCTGATCATCATGGATCATATGAAAACCCTTGCTTTTCTGTATTTTCAGCCTGATTCTGCCACTCTCCAGTGCAGACATTCCATTAAAATGAGCTCCTTCCTTCTGTCGCTGTTGTGTGCAAATTTCCAGCTGTTTGTGGTTAAGGACAAAGACATGTCTAAAAGAAAATAATGGGCTTACGGGTCCTTTTTATAATTATTATTTCATTAAAATTACTTCTTTTTGGTTTTTTGGGGTTTTTTTTGCATTTAAACAAAAAAGTTTCCACAATAACCAACAGAACTTCGAGCTGCTTAGTTTCACCATAAAAGCACATCTGAAGGACCAGTTTTCCACAGGCACAAACTTCTCACTTCCTACCAGTCCTTGAATACCACCACCTCTGCAAGCCTGCTCCCACACTCCTCCTGAGAAGTGGCAGGCACGTAGTAGATCAGTAATTACTACATCTTCTCTCCACTCATCACCTCCAGCATCAGCACACTCCCTGTTCCAGCAGCTCCTCTGCCAAGTTTTCTAGTGGTGGCAGTTTGCCTTCAGGATGGCAGAGCTGCAGAGGAGACACTGGATATGCAGTAAAAGGAGCTGCTTTCCTCCCCATGAGCTATCCAAAGGTGAAAACCTGGTGTTTTCATGACTCCCTCGAGGATTCCCTTGCAGCTTTTTGTTGAATGGTTTTAGTTTTTGTTGAAAGTTTGCATAGTTCATAAAATGCTGGTTTCACAACAGCTTGTGGCCTCCTCCTAGCCCTGCCATCCCTGTTTCTGCACTCTTGTCCTTACACATAGAACATCCCAAATCTTACAGAAACCTCCTGGGGTGTTTTCTGACACTTTTTGTCCCTCTACAAGACCCCTTCATTATCACAGAATCACAGAATGCTTTTTCCTTGGAAGGGACCCTAAAATCATCCAGTCCCAACCTCCCACAATTCCAGGTTGCTCCTGGTATTATCATCACAAGCTCATGCAAAATTTGAACACATTCTCTCTCCCCTCCTTCCCAAACACATTGCAGATTTAAGAAAAAATAATTTGACTGAATATCCATCATGTTTCCTGCAATGTATCAGTGTTTTAAGGTTCATAAACTTTTGACTGTCCCACAAATTGTCTCCTGATCGTGCACCCCACAGCCATTTCAACCAGTTGTTTGCTTTTAAATTTGGAAGTTCCGTGGGGTTTATGTGTCAACATAGTAAGTCATTACAATCAGAAGTAGCTCCTGAAATGAGTTTAGGAAAAAGTATGAGATTTGCCTATGATAATACCAGGAACTGGATGGTCTTTAAGGTTCCTTTCAGTCTAAACCAGTCCACGATTCATGATTTTAGTTTTCTTATGATGATGGAAAGATGGAGGAAACCTCAACACTTAATTATTCATTCATAATTTAACTAAAAAAAGGCATTAACAACTTCATTAACATATAAACCCCAAGGATCTTCCAAAGTTAAAAGCAAACAATTTGAGTTAAATAGCTACAGCTTCTGAGATGACATTTCTGCAGCTTTATATTTCCCAAGGAACATGACCCAAAAAAGGTATTAAAATTCAACATTGGGGGAAAAAACTACAGGTGGCATTTTTCTTGAACTCATTAATGCAACCAGCAGTGTCCAAAGTGAAAATGGAGCTAGAAATGCCTCTGTGGCTACCGAGGTCACTCTGATGGGCACAGACTGCTGTGGTATAATTTGTAATATCTGGAGCAAATGCACAGAGAAATAAAAGGAAATTTCACCCTCTAACATTGTCTCACAGAGTCTCTTATTGCTGTGATGATTCTTTAATACTATTGATATTTAGAGGGAAGGTGTGGGAGGGGAGGGAGGGGAGGAGGAAGGCTGGGCCTAAGTCATTTAACCACAGCTCCAAGAATAGGAGGTTTTGTTGTGCAGACGTGACGGATGAATGTTTCATTTCTGAGGAAAAAGGGGAATGTTCAAAATTTTACACAACCCAGAGCTTAAAGAAGCTTTATAAATGAGGCCCTGAATTATCATTTTTTAAGATTGAAAAATATGCTATTGCAAGTCAATAGTTATACAGTCAAATTAGTTTTTCCTTGCAGTGTAAGAGATTGGTCATTTTGCTCATTTTGCTCATATCCTGTTTGAAATGGGATGATGGATTTCAACTAAAGCGGTTTAAACAGCACAAAATATAGACCATTAACTCTTTATCAAGTGAAATTAAATCTGTTTAAGCACTACAATACTGGGGTCTGTACCAGTGTGCTTGATTGATTTTATTTCTACTGGGATACATTTTTTATCTTGACAGCAAGACTATGGCACAGCTACTTGACCACACAGTGCTTCAGCTCTTCTTTCCTCTCCCATTTCTTCTTTTGGGCTGATTCCTCCCTGCCACAGCTATTTGTGGGCATTGCAGGGAACTGGAGCAGGGAACTGATCCAGACTAGAAATAAACATTCCTTTTCTCCCAGCAGAATCAGTTCCCCAAGGTATCACGTAAATGCTGGCAGTGGAAGAGAAAAGGCAGCCCCTGGTAGGGCAGTGGGGCCAGTTTTAGGAGAGGGCAGGTGCCCATCAGGTGATGTTTCCAGGCACAACTTTGCCATTTAAGTGCTGCATTTAACATTTCTCTTAAGGAGGTAAAAATCCCCAGAAATTTTTGGATGCAGAGATACAGGAAGATGATTACGTGTGGTCCAAAATATCTCTCCTTCTCTTGGTTCTCTCTTAATTTGTTGCTCATTGGGACCTTTCAAGTTCTAAAAATGGCACTTAAATCTGTAATTCCTCATTATCTGTTGGTCATACTCCACTGATACCTTCTGGAGGCTGAGCTGGAACAGAGACTAGACAGGGCAAAGGATAAAGTAGGGATTTATTAAAAGGTCTCAGTGGGTACTCTTGGGCCACACAAGTCCAGATGGACCACACCCAAGGCTGACTCCAAAGTGGTCACAAAATGGACACCCAGTGACAAGGTCTCACATTTTTATAAGTTCTGGTCTATTAGCATATTAGAATCAATTGTCCAACCAGAGCTTAAGGTTATGAAGCTCCATTATCATTGTTTTGTCCTTCTCACTTCACCATTGGTTTTGTTCTTGGGTCTGAAAGTTGTCCTTGGTATCAAACTAGAGAAGGAATTGTTTTTTCTGTCTGCTCTGTGAAGAGAGCTCTGTAGCACTGAATATGAATCCTAAAGCAACTCACCAAAACAGCACAGAATCTAAAAAATATAATAGCTAAAACCTAAGGCATCACAACCAGTGCCTTACATCAGAGAAAGAAAGTAATTCACTTTCTACATTAATAATTTCAGGATAAAACATGACAGAAACAGCTGCAAGAATCAGCAGGCCTCCAAGAAAGCACCCAAGGGTTGAGGTGGCTACAAAAGGTGAGCAAATGATGTCACAACACCAGAGAAAGGGCAAAACTGTTGGGTGTGTAAATGAGGGAATCACTGATTTCCTGCATAAAGCAATACTTACAGCAGTAAGCAGAAAAACTGCCAGAGCAACTTGACCAGTCTAAGATAAAGCCTTTTTAGGAAATATTTTTCCAGAAAGCTTTGGATCTGCTGGAAATAACCCAGAGGCAAGCAGAGATTTTGAGGAGAGGCCAGGAAAACACAGAGTAAGGGGAAAGGTCGGAAGGAGAGCAATGGTTTTGCCAAAAGGGAAAATGAAATGGATACATCACAGAACCACAGGAGCATGGAATGGTTTGGGTTGGAAGGGACACTAAAAATCATCCAGTTCCAAAGCCCTGCTGTGGGTAGAGACACCTTCCACTACACCACAGTGACATGACACATCTTGTATTTTAAAATACTTTTGGAAAGGAAAGAGGAAGAATTTTGCTGTGTCAGATCGGGCAAAAAGACACTGGCTAAAGGTGCAAGAGAAAAATTGTGGGTGGGATGTCCAGAAAAATCTTTGTGTCAGTAAAAATTGTTAAAGCCTTTAATAAATGAAGAGAAGAAAATGTGGAATCTCAGTCACTGGGTGTCTTCTGAAAAAGATCAGACAATCACCATGGGAGTGATGCCTTAGACTGCCTTGGGGCTGGACAATGGCTTGGTTGATGTCTTGAAGTCTTTTCAAGCTGTTTTCTTCTGTGTTTTGTTGGAATTCTATCAGTCACAGAAAATCGGTCCTTGAAGTGATCTGCCAACAGAGTTTTATCTTAGGGGTGCACAAAGAGAGTAGAATTTGAGAGGAGAAAACAGTTTATAAAAGTGTCCTATTTTCTCACCCACACCAGGAATTAATTTTCTAGTCAAACTGGCAAAAGATCTAATTCTTCTATTTTTTTTTTTTTTTGAGTTCATAAACTAATGAGTTCATAAACAATTTTTCTGCCCAATCTTTTTCTAGAAAACAGATTGAAACTGTCACTGCCTCTCATGTCTCTGAGACAAACTTCAGTATGAGCTCCACTGTTCAAATGTTCCAAACCTTGTAAAATCACAAAATATTTTTACTGAAGGAATGAGTAGGAATAAGATATAAAAGGGATATTATTTTTCTAAATTAATGGAACAATTCCTGGGAAAAAAAAAAAATCTTAGTCAGCGGAATTAGGAATGTTTGCGATGCTCTCAGTAAGGAGTAAACCCATGTGCTCATGATATACCATACAGCAAATCACAGATAATTCTAGAATATTAATAATAAACTAAAGAGACCCACTGAAACAGTCATTAGCTGCCTTTATTTTTTCATTGAATTGAGGAGAACTGAGGTTTTATTTTTCTAACTGTTCTGTAATAAACTGTTGCTATCCTCGCAGGGACTAAGTAAAATTCACACAGGAAGGAACATTTATATTTAATTAAGCAGGTGGATAGCAATTTCATTATTTAAATTATAACTCTATTCTTTTACAAAATTACAGTTTTTTCTTTCAAACCATTGAACTGCCAAATTTTACTTTGGGAAGGGCACTGGCAGTTCTTTTGATTGTATCATTGGCCAAAGGTTAATATAATCAGTAAATCCCTGAACATCATAATCACGGGAGAGGTTGAGAAAAAGTGGGCTGATGACAGACCCACTGAGGATTTTTTGGCTTTTTTTTTTTTTTTTCCCTGACTAATGGCAAAACCATTATGCATTCAGAAATGGAACTGATTAACCATGGATTCTGGAAAAGTCAGGTCTCTCTGGTTCTGCTTCACTCTCTGTGCTGCCCGTTAACAAATGCAACTCTTTTTAATGCAAGAACACAGAGTGCAGCTGCCTCATGGCCTGGGCTGAGCAGCAATGTGATGAGACCTATAAAGGATTACTGAATATATTTCTTTTGGCAGTGACTTATTTTACCTTTCTAAAGGAAAATTGCCTCCTGACACATTGAAAATGTCCTTGTGCACTTCAGTGTGAATCCAAACATCTGGGACAGGCTTCAGTTACCTGAACATATGTGGTTATTGATATTTGAGCTGTTCTGGTTCATCCTGCTTAGCTTCCAGCTGGTCAGGAATAGCACAGGTGTTCCCTGAATCCATCAGCAGGGGTGTCTTCAATACCCTGGCATTTCTCAAATGTCCACAGGCATCATGTTAGGACAAGGACATTGAGTGCCTGGGTCAGAAATTTCTCCCTCTGCACATGTGTGTTTAGGTGCTGATAAAAAGATGTCCAGATTTTAGTTTAGACCTTCTCTCTGACTCTGCTGGGCCTGGCTGAGGTGGAATTAATTTTCCACAGAGCAGCTGAGCTGTGTGTTGGTGGCTAGAAAGGTGACACAAGAGTATTTTCACAGAATTTACAGAATTCACAGAATGACCAGATTGGAAGAGACCTCCAGGATCATTGGGTCCAACCCTAACACCTCAACTAGACACCGAGTGCCACATCCAGTCTTTCTTTAAACACATCCAGGGATGGTGACTCCACCACCTCCCCAGGCAAAGCATTCCAATACTTTATCACTCTTTCTGTGAAAAACTTCTTCCTAATATTTCCCTTGGCACAGCTTGAGACTGTGTCCTCTGGTTCTGTCAGTTCCTGAGCAACTTGGCTGCTGCTAAGCATCAGCCTGTTGGAGTGAGTCCAGGGGAGGCACCAGGATGGTCAGAGGGATGGAGCAGCCCTGCTGGGAGGAAAGACTGGGAGAACTGGGATTGTTCAGCCTGGAAAAGGGAAGGATTTGGGTGACCTCACTGTGGCCTTTCAGTACCTGAAGGGAGCCTGCAAGAAAGATGGAGAGATTGTTTACAAGAGCTTGGAGTGACAGGACAAGGGGAAACAGTTTCAAACTAAAGAGGAAGACTTGGTTTAGATTTTGGGAAGAAATCCTTCCCTGTGAGGGTGGGGAGGCCCTGGCACAGGCTGCCCAGAGAAGCTGTGGCTGCCCCTGGATCCCTGGAAGTGTCCAAGGCCAGATTGGCTCAGAGCACCCTGGGACAGTGGAAGATGTCCCTGCCCATGGCAGGAGAGTTGGAATTAAATGAACTTTAAGCTCTCTTTAACCCAAACCATTCTGTGATTCTGTGATTTTCTCCAACATTTCTTTCTCACCACTTTGAAGGGTTTGGGCAAGATCTTGGGAAAGAACACAGTCAGGACATCCAAATATCCTCACAGGATATTCTGAGTTGGAAAGGACCCACAAGAATCACCAAGTCCAGCTTTGAAAGAAATGGTCCATGCAGGGATGGAACTCACAACCTAGCACCTGACCAGAGGGATGCTCCACACCATATCATGTGCTCAGCAATAAAAGTTAAGAGAAAGGATTCTGGTTTTCTTTGCTTCTGCATGAGGCTTTTGCTTTCTTGACCTGGATTTATCTTGACCTGTGACGTTTCTCCATTTTATTTCCTTCCCTCCCTCCCTTTCTATCCTGCTGAGGAGGGAGTGATAAAGTGGCTTGGTGGGAACCTCACATTGAGATAGGGTTGGCCCATCACACTTATTTTAAAGTTCTTATGATATGCTGCTTCTGGGATAAACGGACAGATGAGGGGTCAAAATTTGGGTGAGGTCAGTGACCAACCTTTTGCTCAGAGATCTTAATTTCTAGAGACTCAGTAATTACCAGACATCTTCACACAGCTCCCATCAGAGTGGGAGCTCAGACTGGAAGGAATAAAAAGCCCAGTAATGAAGCCAGTGACACCCAAGTGGTGGTCATGGTGTTAATTATGAGTGGCACGAGATGAGTTAAGTCAACTCTTCTCTCTTGGTGGCCCGTGGGCCACAGATAAGCCCATGCCTGTCGTTATGCTTCACACTCTCACATTCTGGGCCAAAAAGTAAGGGTTCTGGTTGAACTGGTTACAGTAGTGATGAGAAAAGTAAGAAACATATTATTATTTTGATTGCATAGCAGTAGCTGAGCAATTACACAGCATGGTGATTCAGGAATGACTAAAGAGAAAAAAGAACCATAATTAACTCCTCTATCTTGCAACACAGACCCTTATTTGAGGAAATGACATAATAACATGGAAGTGCTCTCTCTTTACAAACCCAAGGGCCATAGAAATAGTTCTCAGCTCAGACAAATTGTTCACCTTTGGGAAAAACTGGATTAAAAGCTTTTGAAGGAAAAAAGCAAGAAATAT
Source organism: Certhia americana (assembly GCA_018697195.1). Taxonomy (NCBI): domain Eukaryota; kingdom Metazoa; phylum Chordata; class Aves; order Passeriformes; family Certhiidae; genus Certhia; species Certhia americana. The sequence goes on from CM031858.1 coordinate 2,942,430, forward strand.
GTACAAATAAAAGTATAGACAAGTGTGGAAATGGTTCAGCTGTGATGATTATGATACATATTCAAGTTCTGGGGGGAAGAATAAATGCTGACTCTTTTCCAACAAACCACCAAATACAATGTCTTTTCATGCAAGGTTTGAACAGCTTTTCTAGAAAGATCAGGCAATATTTTAATTTTGAAAACTCCAGATTTGAAATCCTGAAACCAAGTTCAGGGCTCAGCAGAAAGACAAAAGATGAAATTAAGCCAACAAGCCAAGCCTCTGTTTCAGCCTTTCCAGCCTCTACAGAGAGCTCAGGATATCTATGATCTGATTGCCATATTTTATCTAACCCTTGAGTAGCTCCATAATTTAGCAGAAGTTTACAAAGACTCAAGGTCTTTCTCTATGAGAAATCTGGGTTTTTTTTCCCACAAATTCTCTATTGTTCCACTCCTCAGTGCTATCTTTAAAAATCAGAATTGGTCACTGCTCTTTTTGCTTACTCCTTAAAACTCCTAGTACCCTCCAGAAGTTTGTATCTTCTTGAACTAAAGCCCTGTATAAGGATAAAAGACATCCACATTTGCAGCAGAGAAAAAAGGGAGAGAAAAAATTCAAATTTTAATATAATTTAATGATTCTATGATAAACAGAGAAGGGACAGCTCACCATGACTTTTTTTTCCACTCCTATTTAGACTAAGGCATATCTGCACCTCTTTTCTTTACAAGGAATTCCTTATCCAGCTTCCTGGGATGCAGAGATTTTGGAAGTTTACTGGAAGAACCACGAGATATATTCCCAAACCTATCCCATTATATTTGCCATATTTTGATGGTTTCCTGTAGTAGATAAATAGGAGGAAAAGCAAAATGTAGCAGCTGTTTTATTACACAATCCTTCTTAGACACAGGGCATAACAAAAGGAAAAAAAAAAAAAAAAAAAAAAAGAAAAAAAAAAAGAAAACAAAGCCTGAAAAAAAAACCAAAAAAGCAGGTTTTACTTGGATTATCCATAATTATGAATGCCAGTTATGCAAGGTTCACTCTAACTGCAATAACAGCACTAACTAAATATTTTAACCCTAATCTAACTCTACAATGGAGATTTAATTCTGCAACAGATGGCTGTTCAACTCCAAAGATCATCACTGACAGTGATTCACATCCTCCCCTTGGCAACCAAATCCACTGCCTGGTTTTCCTTGCAGTTATGAAGATTTTTTTGTAGTTGTGATGTTTTTCCTAATATTTGGTCTAATTCCTCCCTGTTGCCTTGTAAACCCATTTCTCCTGCCCGTAATGATGAGAAGGAATAACTGATGCTTGTCTTTTATGTAACATCTATTTTAGCCACCCTCATTTAATCACAAATCTTCTTTTCCCCCTGGAATTGCACGCCCAGTTCTTTAAGGTTTCTTCTGGATCTTGCTTACCCAGCTTCTCAATTCTTGCAGCTTTGCCTGAGCTCCCACTGCTCCCTCTGCTTCATCTAATAGCAGAGTTGCAGTGTTTATAAGTATATTGTGACAAAAAAAAAAAAAAAAAAGAAGATATAACAAAATTTTAAAGATTTTTCTGTATGCTTCCATGTAAAAGCCAATGTGTCAAAGGCTTTGCTCCCAGCCTAAATGTGACCAAAAGGACCATGACAATTCTGCCAAAGATTTGCTAAGGGGAATAAAAAACAACTTGGAGAATTTTCCAACTTTTCTGCAGCTCTCCAGTCCCTCCTGCTCTCAGAACTAGACATTTCTTGTAGAACTAAGGGCTTTCCACATCAGTGAGTTGTCTGAAGTGTTTGATATTTTCATTGTAAAGACGGTGGCTCTACCCTTATTTTCTCCCACAGCTGATCACAAGCCTGCAGGAAGTTAAATTGCAGGGAGCATCTCATTTTTGTGGTTTTCTGAACTTTGTTCCTTGTAAAGACAAGAGGAGAGGGCTGAGAATGACTGAGCCACCTCTCTGGAAATGAATAGCGTGACTCACCAACTCCTGAAACAGCAAAAGTCATCGAGTTTCCCGTTTGTTGTCTGCTCAGAACAGGGGAAGTGCAGTAATTTCCCTCTCTCATTCCCCTCTTGCTGTGTCAGGACAGCCACACAACCATCAAATCACCACATCCATGCCAGGCTGGGGAGAGGCTCGTTACAGGAAGAAATCAGCTGCAAACAAAGCCAAATTGTAAACTTATCCAAGAGGCCTTGTCAGAAGCAGGAAAGCATTTATAAATCTGCTTCACTTCTGGGAAGTTGGTGGTATAGGACGTAGGGAGGGCAGAACTTGTGCAATTCTCATCCAGAGGATGAGCAAGGAGGCCCAAAATTTCCTTATTTATTGTATGACTGGCAGCAGTGAGGTGTGAGTGTGCATTCCTTGTGTAAGAACAACACCAATGAGCAGTGAAAGATATTGTCTTGCCCTGATGAATGCAAAGAAACACCCCTTTCCCCCCTTTCTCCCATGAAGAGTAAGAAAAAAGCAGAAATCTGCCTCCCAAATGGATTCACCATCTCAGCCAATATCCCTGTGAGGATCTCACTTCCTGGGAAGTTCCAAGCAGTGAAATCATCCCTGACACCTTGGCCCTGCCCAAGAACTATGTGTGATTTTCACACCAAAGTGACTCCACGATGTGAAGTTTGGATGAGGATAAGAGAGCAAAGTGTAGGGAACATCTTGATTTGTGTGACACAGGGCACAAGAATGTCCCAGCTGGAATTTCTGTCTCCAGAACTGCAGCCTTTGATGTTGACAGCAGGCATCTCACCACGGTTATTAGATCACTGCTTGCCTCTGATTACACCCATTAATGTGGGGGTGCTGAAACTCTGAATATCAGCCCAGAAAGAAGTGGAATCCTGTGGATAAAACACGTAATTGAGATTTTTGTCCAGGTTTAAACCCAGTTAGCAAGAAAGCACAACACAGGCCCTCACTCTCTTTCTCTTCTCTGATGGGTTGGGGAGGACAATTGGAAAAGAAAATAGAAGACATGATTTGGGCTAAGAACCGCTTAATAATTGAAGCAAATAAAGATAGCAGTAATGATAATGATAACTACTATAGTTATTAATTATAATTATTATAAATAGGAGAGGAAGGGAATGCCATAAAATCCAAAAAGACAAGTGATGCACAATGAAGTTTCTCAGCACACAGTGATTGATGCCAAAGCCATCCCCTGGCTGGGATTAACCCCAGTTCCCCCCAGTTTGTTCACTGGCCATGTTGTCCCAGGGGATGGAGCAGCCTTTGGCCAGCTCGGGTCATGGCCTGGCCATTCTCCCCTCCAGCTTCTCACAGGCAGAGCATGAGGCACTGAAAAGTCCTTGATTTAGGGTGAGCATAACTTAGCAGCAACCAAAACATCACTGGGGTGTCAACATTATCCTCCTGCTGAATCCCAAACACAGCACTGAACCAGCCACTAAAAAGGAAATTAACTCTCTTGGAGCCAAAGCCAGGAGATTTTTGAAAACTGTTTAGATGAAAGGTCTAGTTTTTGATTTTGGTGTTGGATTGTTACTCCCTTTTCAGTACACATATGACCACTTAAGTTGTGAGGGCTCATTTAGATTATTTTATATATTTTTTTAAGGAATTCTTTTATTTTCCCTGAGTGTTGCTATTGTGTACATTATTCATACTCCTATATAAACCTTTCTCCAAAGACTGTTTGACTAATATTGGTTGGTTTTTGGGTTTTTTTCAAGTTAATTTTCTTTTTCCATTTACTTTTTTGGTGGGCTTTTTTGTTTTGTTTTGGGTTTTTGTTCCATTAGTTTTTGGGGGGAGGGAGGGGGATTTGGTTTTTTGGTTGGTTGGTTGGTTGGTTGGTTGGTTGGGTTTTTTACTTTCTAGAGTTTCTTTGGGTTTTTGCTTTTGGAGTTTCTTTTTTGGTTGGTTGGTTGGTTTGTTTTTGATTTTGGTTTTGGTTTTTTGTTGCTGTTTTTTTCATTCTGGGTTTTTTGTTTTGGGATTTTTTGTGGGGTATTTTTTGTGGGGTTTTATTGTGTGTTTGGTGGATTTTTGTTTTTTTTTCTTCTTTCTTCTGGCATCTAATTTGACCAGAAAGACCCATTTATGAGTGTGGGGTAACTCACTCCTCTGTGAGAACCTCATTCACACTGACAGAGCACGTTCAGGCCACCAGCACCACTTGGGTGACAATTTTGCAGCCCTGGAAGTTTCCCAAGCACCGTATCTGGTTGTGAGTAACTTTCCCTTACTACTGACTCTATCTTCTGTGAGTTTGAAAAGGTCACAAGGTCATCCCACTTGGCCCAGGCAAAAATGCAGATTTGTGGCTAAAGATGAAAGTTTGAGCAATAATTCTCCAGAGGGTGAAAAGGAACAGTTACGAAGAAAGAGAGTGAGGTATTTATAAAACAATTTTAATAGTAAACCTTCAGTGACATCAAAGAAATATCAGGAATAAAGTGAACAAGGGAGTAGAACTATACTAAAAAAAGGCAAAACTACATCAGTAGCATGTTCATCTCCTCTGAAGCACTTCTAAAATTATGAAAGGGAAAGACTTATTTAAAAAGTCCTCAAAAGTCTCCCAGAAGGCAGAAGTAGCCGATGACAGTGTTATCAGTGTCAGTCAGGCATTTAAATACTCAAATACAAAGTGTTTCTGTGTGTGTGTTTCTTTTCCATGCTTTCAGCTTGGATAAGGAAATTGGAATAGCTCAAAGAAGATTTTTTTTTTCTTTTTTAGTACTTCTCCAGAGAAGAGCTGGTACAACACTCAGAGAGTACCATGTTGTGGTGCTTTGTTTAAAGTCACGCCATAGAACATTTTTTAAGTAATGAAAGAATAAAGAACATCTAAATTAAAAAAAAAAAAAAATAATAATAATTCTGCACAATGTGGAGAAGAAAGAAAAAATACCAAATGGAGGGGGGACACCAGAGTATCCTTTTAATTAATGGCACATTAGATTGTTTGCTGTAGAGCTTGCTAAGGCATTGCCCTGCCTTTTTAAAATATTAAAGACACACACAGGACTACAATGCAGCAAGGATCAGGTTTAAACTTTCATACACAAAATAATAGATATTATTATTTATCTATCTATATCTATTTATAATAATAGATATTATTATAAAAGCTAGAAATATTTGCTATGACTTCATCCTATGTAATTATATCCATCAAAATGGCAATAAATTCTATATGAAAACTGTAACTCAGAGTATTTGCAGGTCTTAAGTAACTCAAGTTCACAGGGACTTTGTATGGCAATTAAATGTTGCTTTGTCAGTTTTAATATTAGAATATTGAGGCAGAGCTTGCTGCAACTGATAGGGTTGATGTAAAAATACAATTAATTTTCACACACAACCCCTGTTTCAGAACAGAAGTTCTGTCCCAGTCAGAGATAGGAAAGCAGAGGCAGTGATGTGCAACAGGCAATCAGAAATGTGAGTGAATTGGGAGCAGAAGTCCCCAGAAAACAATGTTGAGATCTGAGTTCCAAATTCAGTCCAATATCTTCAAAAATCTCACCTGACAGGATGAAGAGTACAACTTGTGTGTTTGTCTTGTACATCCATATTTTAGGTGCATGTTACAGCATTATACCAGAATACTCTGACATTCTGCAAATATTCCAGGTTTGGGTTTTTTTGTGGGTTTTTAAGAGCTTTTATTTGGATACTGTTTCTTATTTCCTTAGGATAGCAAATATTTCCTGAGATGGTTTGTCTGAGGCATGAATGGAAATGGTGACTGGACCAGGAGCAAAACCCTTCCTCCTCTCTCACTTCCTACACGTTAGCTGATGTTCTTTGAAAGCTGCAACTTCACTGCTATCACAGTCTGCATTTCACTGTAAAGTGGGATGACCTGGCTTCTGCTGTGCTTAATTTGACCTCTTCTCACAACCCAAGGAGGAAAAACACTTTGTTGTGTGTTTTGCCAGAACACAACAATATTGGCCCTGCCCTGAGCTGGCACTCTGCACTCTGGCTGGGAAATGAGAGCTGTAAATACATCCCCACACTCACACCTCTGCTCTGCTTCAGCCTCCAAGATGTGACAGTGACACAGGACATTAGAAAACCCCCAGAACAACTGCAAATTTATTTGAGATGTAAAAAAACCACACTTTGATCCAGTGTGGAAACACCAGTTACCACTTTTAGTGGCTGTGAAGTCATTGAAGCCTTTCTGACACCATAATTTTGTAAGTCCACATAGGAGAGTTGTTCAAATTTTTAAATAAAGTTTCAGAAATCACTCTTTTTCATTTAATTGGAGCACATCCCTGGTGGTACCCCTTCCTTTCCCTGTTCCTTTCATTGCTGGCTATATTTATTAAAGGCAGACACCCAAGTCTTTGTGAGTAGGGATGGAGAGAACACATTAGGCATCCCACCCATGTGAACTTCCTGGCAAGTTACTTGGGTCTCACTGTCTCCTTATTCTGCTGGTTTGAAGGATCTATTTTTATTTTTCTTTAAAGAGCAGAGTCCTTCAGACTGGTTAGGAACAAGTCCTGTCTCTGGATGCCAAAGGGACAACACAGAGCCACTTTGTGAAGAAGAGAGAAGGGTCTGACCGAGAAGTGCACTTGGATGGCACTGAAAAACATTTGTCAAGCTGTCAAAGGGTCTCTGCACCTCGTTGGAGCCAGCCTTGGGAGAGAGGGCAGGGAAATCTCCATCCCCAAACTGTCTCTGTCACATTGGGAGGTTAAGAATTGGCCTTTGTCCTTGGTCAGAGCCAGGCAGGGGAGAGACGACTCCTGGGAGAAACCTCTCTGCATCCAGCACACTCAGGCCAAAACTGGGGTGCTTTCCCTTGGCAAGCTGCACTGGTCTTATCCCTTCCCAGTATCTTCAGACTGTGTTTTGATTGTCCTCAGAGGGCCTTTCTCTCACTAAATCACAGTGTGCTCTGCTCATCCCCCTTTCTCAGCCAGTACAAAGGATGCTGTGCAAGCAGCACCCAAAAGAACTCAGTGTATCAACTCCCCGTGGTGCAGGAGGGCTCTGGCACAGCTAAGAACCCCAAGGACAATGTGCTTTGCACAACAGCAGGCCTTGGCTTAGCACAGCTTTTCCATCAAATGACTTATCTGCGTGGGTAGCAGCACTTCCCTCTCCCACCTCAGCCATTGTCAACCTTTCAGTCACAACTGCAGCCCAGTCTAGCAGCCGTCATCTCTTTTGGCTCCCCTTCAGACTGTTTTAAGCTGTCTGACAAAGCCTTGAAATGACTTAATCTATGGAGAAAACTCTTGAAGATTACATTTTCTGGAATAAATGCTGGTTTTAGATTTCCTGTCTCTCCCTTAGCTCAGGGGAGGAGGTGTGCTCCTCGGTGACATAGTGCCAGCAAACACAGGCTGGATACTGTACCCACCATATGATTTCTGCCTTTCAGCTGCTCAGATTGCACTGGCATCTCTCTGCAAAAGGCTCAGAGGCCTCAGGTCCTGTCCTGACAGATCAGGGATGTGGTTTTCTTGTTCAACACAAATATTCTTCAGAACTCCACCAAAGGATGACACATGTCCTTCACTACTGGGATGCCTTTGAAGGTTTGCTGCTCACTGGAAGAAATGTGAGATTTGCCTTCAGGTAGTTAGGTTTGTGCTATGTCTCTATTTGTTTATCAGCTTAATATTTCTTGTCATTTCAAATTCTAATGAGCTGGCTGGCTAAAAGGAAGAAATCAAGCAAGACAGCCTGATATTTTCAGCCAGCTGTGAGACAGTAACATCTACAGCACTTTATGGAAATGCTCTAGACACAAATTAAGAAGGAAATCCAGGTCTATAAAATGATTTAGGTCATCTTTTTCAAACCTGATATATTTAAGAAAAGTGTCTTTCTTCTGTGGAAAAAAAAAATATAAAGAAATCCAAGACAAAGAGCATAATAAAACCAAAATAAATGGTCCATCATTCACAGTCCAAGTCAAAGCTGGTCAGCTGGGAATGCTACTGGATATTTTAGTAGGGAAAATAAAATAAGTGACTCCTAATTTTACTCCAAATATGGGTGTCCTGAATAAATACATGGATGTGCCAGAAGCACTGTGAGAAGGGTGGGAGCTGAGCAGCCCAGAGCTGTTTGCCTCTTTGTGCTGATGCGTGAAGAACATCTGCTCTGAAGGCCAGTGAGGGAAAATGCTGCAGAACTGAGAGAACAAATTCCTTTTAAGGCAGTGACAAAGATGTGAAATACATCATCATCATCATCATGGGCAGGTGCTAAGCAAACAAAGATACCAAGACCAGAGAGTTTGTGGATGTCTCATCCCTGAAACTGTTCAAGGCCAGGTGGAATTGGCAACTGAGCAATCTGGACCAGGAAAATATGTCCCAGCCCACAGCACTGGGTTGGAATGAGATGATCTTTAAGTTCCTTCTCAACCCAAACCATTTTATGCTTCTCAAATTGGGGCTGGCCCAATGACATATTCCAGTGTGCAGCAGAGGAGAAGCAAATCATGTCAGGTTAAAAGTTAATGAAGAATATCTGAAATAACAGATGGAGATATTAGGAGGTGTGTGAAGAAAGGGAAAGATGCAAAAACAGTGCAGCACTCTGACAAGGGATGTTCTCTGTGGTGCAGCCAGCCCCGTCCCATCTCCAGTCTGCTTGGCTGAAGGAACAAAGCAGGACAACCTTCCTGAAAGGGGCTGAAAAGAATCAGAGAACAGCTCCTGCTGTGGCTCATTTTTCAGCCTCCAGCTCAAACACAACAGGGGCTGTTTGTTCCCACAGTGCAGGCCTGACCTTAAAATCCTTCACGAGCTTTTGCAAACTGCAGCCCAGCTGGTTGCAGAGCTCCAGCCATCTGCTTCTATTTTTAAAACTCCAGGTTGCAGAAGGTTTTCTTTAGTTACCACTCCTCTGGGATTGCCTTAAACAAAAGTGCATGGAGCAGCAAGGCCCCTGTTCACATCCCAGGGTTCTTGAGGGATTGAAGTGCAGCAGGAAAGGCAGCAGGGTTGATCTTGGACAAATGAAGGTGTTTAAGGGAGCATCCATTCCTATGAAATCTCAGCTCCAGAGGGGCTGGGAGGCTTCAGGCTTCCACTTGTAACCATCAGGCAGAAGCTGGGCCTGCTGAGTGAACCAACAGCTGGATTTGGATGAGGAAAAATGGAATTTTTATGTCACTGTCAGAGATTTCTTGGCTTTAAGTGGCTGTTGGAGGACACAGACATGGACAGAGGAAGTTTTATACAGAGAAATTTCACTTGCCCTCCTGTTAGAAACACTGCTTTATATATCCAGCCTCAATGTTTCTCCTACAGCCTGGGACCCTATAACCTGTCCTTCCTAGTTCCATCTCCATTAGAGCAGATTTTAGCTCCAAGTATTTTCAGGGAATGCCCCCAGTTCTGTCCCGTGTCTCATGGAAGACTGAGATCCCAAAAATCTCTGCAGGACAGCCAAACTGCCTCCACCAGCCTAATGCATGGATTAATCAGACAGCTGTGTACTAACATTTTAGTGTTCTGCAGGATTTTTATTTCAGTACAGGCAAATAATTTCTGTCTGTATCTAGATGTGATTGAGAGGCAGTTGACACAGTTGAATACAAAATCTTTCTTTCTCATCAGACAAGACTACATTTAAAGGTTTCTCATGTTCTTGTCTTTCTGTCAAGGAAATACATTTTTTTTTTGATAATTTATATATTTGCCTTTTAGACGTCAAACTCCTCTATAAGATAAAAACATGAGTATAAAGATCCATGTCAAATATTGTAAGTGCTTTTATTTTTGTTGGATTTTTTATTATTTTTACAAAATATTCTCTTCAAAACTACAGATCCTGTCTTGGTGTCCTGATTGTATAAATCTGTATAGGCATATACAAGGGAGACAGGTTTCAATTAGAGTCTGTCAGGATCCCATCAATATTGTCAGGAAAGTTTCCAGTTATCCAGTCAAATCTAATTTTATCAGCTGAAAAGTTTTCATGTTTCACTAAGTGAATTCAGTAGACTTGCAGTGACTTTATCGGGCCTTTAGAAAATCAGCTCACACATGAACTCCTGCCTTGACAACATCTAAATTTATAAGTCTTGGCTTGCAAGTCAAAATACATCTTCCCTGGAATAACAGAATTATACAATGTCCTAATGTTATTAAAAGAAAAAAATCTGCTTCAAAACATTCACAGAATGCTGTGTGAAAAGATAATATTTCCCTCACTCATAAAAAAACATAATTAAAAAAAAAAATGCAACCCCTAAATGAAATAATAAAAACAGCTGTCCAAATCATGTCTGTGAATTTAACATCAGCTGCCACCTGTGTCTCCATTAAAACTCATCCAAGAATTGTTTTATATCTTCACTGGAATAACAAGAGTTGAAGATGTGTGTTCCACACAGATTCATCAGTAATTTTACATAACTCTGGCCCACTTCTGTGCTTTTCCATGTATAAGAACTCCTTGCACAGTTTTATATACCCACATACCCACTTTTTACTGAGTCACATGAAAGTCAGATGTTGGATAAGAATCCAGCCTGGCACAGTGAGGGGTCCCACTGGTTTCCATACCTCAGCTACCACTAAATCCCATACATTGCCAGTTAATTAAATCTGCAGAATTTGCAGCTCTTCCATTTCTATTCCATTTTCTTTATTCATGCAAAACATCCAAGTGACTTTACTAAGCAAAGCGCACAGGACTTGGCAATATTTAGATCATTTATGCTGGTTTATATTTGGAATAAATGCATGGTGGTGAAACCCTACAGTTTTTCTGAGGCCATTATTAAAATTTAACAATGAATTCAATGTTTGAATGGGTTCAGGAAGGAGCTATTATGTATCAAGGAGACAAAGTCAAGGCTTTTTAACAATATCAGACAAAAGCCGCTAATTGGACAAACAATCCTTTAGGGAAAGAAAGAGGTTATTGTTCATGCTGTGGAAACCACAGCATAATAATTAACCACTCTGGATGTTTTGACAAAAGGTCAGGTGCAATAGAAGCACAAAGTGCTTGAAAATCCGTGTGAGAAGTCCTCATGTGACAAGCCAAAGCACTTGAGTGAGGACATAAACACAACTCAAACGTGAATCTTAAGTTCCCAAATCACTTCAGTGTCCACACAGGGACCAGGTTGTCTTCAAGGCCCCTCAAAAAGCCAAAAGTTCCAGCTCTGAGCAGATTCACAGCTTCACTCCTGCCAAAGCTGGAGCAGGAGACAGAAATCAGTAATTTCTCCAAGTTCTCCAAAAGTAGCCACTCCCAGGCGTCACATAACAGGAGAAGCAAAGGTGTCCTTCACCTTGTTGGAGTTCAGTTTTGGAAAAGCTCATTTTTGTGCCCATACTGGGCAGAGAGAGGTGACAACTGAGAGTGACACCCTCCTAAACTGTCACCAAGATATATGATTTCAGGATATTTTTATATTAGTAAATAAATTTATCAAGTTCTTGCCTGCTGGAGCCAAGAGCAAGTAGGATGATATGATTTCTAATAAAACAACTAAAATCTACCCCTCCCATTCCAAGGTGGTTCTATTTGCATATGGCAAATCTTGAAAATTCTTGAGAATAATTACTACTGTTGGATATTTTGTTTTTTTTATTTTTGTAGTGAAGTACAACTCCCCCAGTTCCTTCCAGTCTTTCCCCTACAAGCCCCGGAAATGGAAATGTGAACATAGAGTCATAAAGCATTTCCTGTGCATTCTCTAGGCAAAGGTTAATTAAAAATTATGTAAATCTGGCAGCCTCAGAAAATGGACAAACAGTCTTCGAGACAAAATATCCACCAGTGGCAATTAAATCACGGTCAATCAGATCAGGTAATCAATAATATTCACAGTGAAAGGCTCGTTGGGCACATTTTGAAGAGTAACAGAAATTGAATGACATGGATTAGCAAGGAATATGTGGGAAATTGGCACATCACAGGACTTTTGGCTTTCACAGATTGAAATAGGTGTTTGAGATTCACTCCATTGCCTGGCTTGAGTCTTGACCAGACAGAGCTGAGGTCAGGCCCCTTACAGCCCACATGAAAGCATTAATGGCCTCTCCCTAGTATCACAAAGAAAAACTATTTCACATTGCCATGACAACACAAACCACTGTAAAGCCAGATAGGGATATAATTTAGTTCCTCTTTCACTCCTTGAACAATGTTAAATAATTTTGAGTAAATCAGATCTGGCTCCAAGACAGAAAACACAGTTAACACTCTTCCCACACAGTACTGATAGGATATAGCATCAGGCAGGCCCATCATTTCTCTCTCTCCCCTTTATATCATACCAGGTTCTTCTTGATTAAGTGGCAATGGGAAATGGTGAAACAAGAAAAAGTTGGAGATCCCCAAAGGAAATCAAGTGTTTGCTGCAGCTCGTTTTTACAGTCACAACTGTTTTTTGGACAGATTGGTACCTGCAAGTGCTCCATTTACTTTTCAGAGGGGAAAAAAAAAAAAAGTGTGACTGTTTCCAGCAATTGCACTTAACAGCCACTTTTAGTCAAGAGTTGCTGTTTGGCTCCCATGCTTCCAGGAAACATTGTTCTGTTTGCTTTCAATGGCAAAGAAAAAAATTAATTAATGAATGGTCCCTCCAGGTTTTTGTCTAGGAGTAAGGATACACCCTTCAGAGCAGGGAACTGAGCACAGGCTAAAGGGAGAAGAGATTAAATGGAGGGATCTGCTCTAATAATATTGGTACTTCTCGTGACCTTGAAAATAAAGTGTAAAGGAAAAGATGAGAAAGAGGCAAAACTTTTCTAGAAATGCTACAAAAAATGGGCCAATATTATCACTACATGATCATTTTCCACCAGCTTTTCAATTACTTCTCTAAGACAAGAATAGAAACAAAACAGAGGAAAAGGCACAATGAGGGCAATCATGGCAAACTTTGGAGCATGACAGATCAGGAAGTTCAGGAAATCATAAGCAGGGGAGTGTATTGAGTTTCTGGAACTTTTTTTTTTTTTATCCAAACATATAAACCTGATAACAAAATGATTGAAAAAGTTGAAACCCTCTTGTTCAAACAGGTATGGTTCTGGGGCAGTAGGGCACAGAGTTCAACCAAGGTGAAAGGAGAATGAATCCCCCTGAGTGCTGTTAAAATCCACAAACCAGCCACCTTGTGTGCCCTGTGTCACTTCCCTCCATCCATTCCATGTTCCTGTGATTATTTTGTGCTCTGCCTTTACCAAATTCTGGACTGTACAGTAATTTATCACAGAATTACAGGCAGCAGGCCTGTAGAGAAACAGGAATGGCCACGGGCAGGCATCCATGGCTACATGGGTGTGGTCAGGAGTACAGGTCCCTGGTAAGTTTTACTTTCCAACAGCAAAAAGGAACCTCGAAGTCAGCAGGGATTGTGCCTTCTCAGGAACATCATTTAGAGCCCTGCCTGGCAAATTAATTTCAAGAACCTAAAGTAAAGTGATCTCATAGCTGGTAAATGTCTAATTGGCAATTAATTTATTTAAGCAGAGTTTCTATTTTATGATTCAGCTTTGAAAAGTCTATAAAATGCATTTTTCCACAGAAAGAATTTTGGGCTAATTTAGGTAATATCAGACAACTTATAAACAAAAAAATTTGGTACTTTCAAGGGCATCAAGCTTGAATGAAATCCAGAACCATTCTTGACACAAATGTTTGCACACAGATGTTTACACCAGCCCAGGCTCTAACTGAATCATAACATCCATATTCCTAATATAATTTATTGTGTGGTACTTGGCACATCCAAACTTCAGCTGGGTAAAAGTGGCAAAAACATTGAAATACGATGAGAAACTCTATATTTGTATTATTGTGTTACCCTAATTTTTAAAAACATTACGCTGTGAATTGTGACTGGTGCAGCTGGTGGATATGGAAGGACAATGGAAGCTTCCTGGAGTGCTGGCTGTCATTATGTTAGGTTTCAATTGCCTTTCTTTCCTTGCACGTGTTCAATGTCTACGTAGAGTGGAGCAAGATGAAATCTAAAATTAAATTGCTGCTGTTACAATGGGGAGGGAGGCAGAATATGCATTTAGTTCTAAAGAGAAGTTGGTAAAGTTAGGAAGCAAATCTCCCTAGATTGTCTATAGAGTCAGTGGAGCAGCAGGGACTTCTCAGGGATTAATCCAAAGCACCTTCCTCAGGGTTTCTGTAAATTGTCTTGTGTTGGAATAAGCAAATTTGCTTTGTCACCTGTGCAAGCCACAGAGTGGGAACACCTGCACACTCCTGGGATGGCAGCCTGCACTCAGAAAAATCAAATTGGATCATCTTTTCTTTGCTCAGCTTTGCTCAGGAAAAATGTGGGATATTTGGGATGGCCCATGCAGGCACTGACACCCATGTTCCCAGACCTGGGATGTTTCCTTCCTTTAGGAGTGTAGGTTTTTGGGGTGCTGTGGGGTGCCTGAGGCGTGGGACTGAGAGCATGGTGGGTGGTTCCTGGATAATCTAGGGAAACATCCACCCTTTATCATCTTCATTTCAGAGGGGTGGGGAGGCTCTGGCACAGGGTGCCAGAGAAGCTGTAGCTGCTCCATCCCTGGAAGTGTGCAAGGCCAATCTGGATGGGGATTGGAGAAACCTGGGGTAGTGGAAGGTGACCCTAGGAGTTCCTAGGGTTTGGAACTAGATGATGTTTAAGCTCCTTACCATTCTATGATTCCATGGCCTTTCCCTGTCAGAATGTATGATAAGTACAGAGAGAGGTTTGTTCCCAGGGAATCACCAGGGCACAGACAGCCCCCATTAATCCATGGCTCAGGAGTTCTCAGTGCAGGCATCCCAGGAGCTGCTTGAACAACTGTGTCCCAGGCTTGCTTTGTCAGGGACATTTTGTTGAGTTTCTGGGTGATCACATTTGCCCACTTGACATTTGTTAGTGGGTTTCGATACTTGCTGCTTCATGCCTTCAATTCCTTCGCTGGGTATGTTTCAACTATTTTAATGAGCTGGTGATAACTTTGAAGGGTGCTTGTCTAGCACAAAGCAAAACCATTTGTGCCAGGAGTGGCAGCACCATAAACAGCAGTGGCCTGAATCCCTGCTCTCAGTTCAGGGTCTAAGTACTATAAAAGCACTTCAAAATATACCATTAAGCTTGTCCTTCTTTAAGAAGAATTGAGGGGTTTAGGCCTGGAATTCACCTTAAATACTTTTTTTTCTTTTTTCATTTAGTTTTCTTAAGAGATTTACAGTAACTTGTTTAACCATTATCACTGTGAATACAGGGTCTAGTGGAAATAGTCGCTGCCCACACCAGGAGATTGAAACTAGGTGAGCTTTAAAGTTCCTTCCAACACAAAACTTTCAATGAGCTACAAAATACACCAAAAAATTATACTTTGCTTACTTTGATTTGGGGTTTTTCTGTTTGTTTGTTTCTTCAATTATTATGAAACAATTATTGTACATCTTTAATCTATTTTATTTATTATTTTAGTAATCATAAGCTAGAGCAGTTAATATGGTGCAGTCCTATCACAACCCATATGGAAAGAAAGTGGGTTTTGTCTTCACAGTTTTGAAGCATTAAAAAAAAAAAGTCCAAGTTGTTTGCAAGGTGTAGACTAAGGAACAAATTGTGAATCTCACTTTCTCTGCACTATTAACTCTTAAGTTACCTGAAGTGTGTCAAAACAAACTATTTATTGCACATGAATTCTACATCTGTTCTGGCTGTCTCTCTGGATCAGATCACTTAACCCCAAAAAAGGGTTAATTTGGAGTCAAGGGAGGCACTAGAATAAAAGCAGATAAAATTGGAAAGATATTCTAGAAAGTGGGTACAAGATCCTGGTACTCTGCTTCCTTTCTAAATATAATTTGGAAGAGTTCACTTCCAGGTGGGGGTCTGCTTTGCCTGCCATAAAAACAAAGAACATTCCTTTCCCTAAAGGGCAACATCAAGTCAAGAGTGGAAAAGTAGAAATTGGTTCAGCCTTACAGATGGGCACCTGAAAAATGGTGCAGAAAATTAAATTGCACTACATGATAAAATGAAGAATCATAAACAGTTCTTATGTTAGCACAACTGATTTTGTTTATTTTTAAACCACCCCAAAATCCAATCATGCTCTATGTACATAGGCAATACATGAGAGAGCACACCAAGTAGACAAGAAAGATAAAATATATTCTGGTTTATTCTGGTTTATTTTGCTGGTGATTTTAATTTTTATTTTTTTTTCATTGTCCATCTGCTCAAGTTGATGAAACAACCCATTCAGATTTCTATGCCAATCCTACCTCACCTCCCAATCCCACACTGTCTCTCAGAGAGGAGAATCCATCCCATTACCTCTGGGGGGTTTTGCTGAATGCTGGAATGTGCTGATTTTCTGTCAGTTCCTCTGGGCCTTGTTTCTTATGGAAAACTGTTTAGTGCAGAACAGGTGTATCAGCACGTGTCTGCTTTAACTACATCCTATAGTTAGTAGGTAAGACCAGCTAATGCTTTGGGTTACTCAGGAAATCTTAAGTAGCACACACACACACAAATTTAAACAGAAAATAATCTTCCACGTTGTTTAGAGTGTTAATTTTCTTTCTTGTTTCCAGTGTCGTTTATTTTGCTAAGCACTGCTGCAATTCTTTCCACTTGTCTTTATGCTCTTATTTTCTTACAAAACAGTACACTAGGCTTTCTGTATAAAACATATATATAAACATTTATATATATATATATATATAAAAAAAAAAACAAAAAAGCAACCACCCCCAAAATGGACTTATAGATGGGTATTTGTCCCTCATTAGAAAATATACCGTGTGTACATCTGTTTGTGGTCCCTGAATGCCACAGTGCTGGCTATTGGAATGGGGTCAGAGAGAAAGGGGACTTCTTTTCTCCTTGTTTTGCTTGAAATCACATGATAAATTACACAAGGTGAACAAAAGCAGAGTAGTCACAGGAACCATCAGATCCTGTTTACACATTGGCACCACGTTGTTCTAGTTGTGGTTGTTGTTGCTGCTCTCCAATTTGAATTCTAGTTATTACTTCCCAGGAGTTAGTACATTTTTTTTGTTACATATATTCTCCCCTCACAAGCAGCTGGATGCAGGTTCAGGGAGAATGAAACTCTAGAAAGTCTGAAAGATCCTGTGACTCTGGAAAATCTTACCCTGCCTAACTTTTCTGTCCCACTTTCTCAAAGATGATCAACCATTTAGGAAATTATGGGTAATTTTACATAGCAACTAATCTTTAATAACATTTTCTTCCAAAAGATGCTTTTGGATACTGATTTGAGATTGGTTTTTTCCCATTCATTGCTGGTATTACATGCCAGCCTTGCATTTTTGTATAAATTCAGCTTTTTCAGGTGTAAAGCCTCTGTTATTGGTACAGATGGTTCTCTGTCCTCAATATCTGTTCTTTCAGGAAACAAACTGGTCATTGGAACTACTTATCTTTACTGAGTGATGTGGTGGGAGAACTTCCCACGCTAAATACACCTCAAAATTGGATGGTACCAAGGGAAGGGTTAAACTTCAGCCCAATTTATTTAGGCTTTGCAAAGTTGACCTAAATAAACTTCACCCCAATTTATTTAGGTCATGACAACTCTACCTAAATACTCTGTAATTGAAAAACCCCAGATATAAAAAAAATGCTATAAGGATTGGGGGGAAAAAAAAAAAAAAAAAAAAAGGGAAAACTGTATTGAATTAAAAAAACAAAGTACTGCTTGCTGGTTTACAAAGAGTCTATAACACTGATAAAATCTTCGAAAACCAATGTGCTGCTTTTTTTTTTTTTTCTGCCTTTTTTTTTTTTTTTTTTTTTCCCTCTCTTCATGCCTTTCTTTATTTTGGCTTCATTTCAACCCGGGAGTTCATATCATCCCCTTCGAGGTCGTACTCTTCTACTTGGCCACTGGTCCACACCTTCATGCGGTCGGTGAGGTCACTGGTTCTGGGTGCCAGGATGAAGTCGTAAATCAGGGCAGCACTTGCTCCTCCAATGATTGGGCCAACCCAGAAAATCTGTAATACAAATCCAAGTCACTGCATTATTGGAACCCAGAATGCAGAGAATATTTCTATGCATGTTTTGAAGGATCCAAACCCTCTGACAAACACTGCTTTTAACCTTCATCCATGCAAAGGGCTTCCCAGGCTCTGGGATGAAACAGAAGTTTCAAGAATGTAAATTAGATAGTAGCATAAAATGTAATTTATCACAGGGTGAGAAATTTAGATTTCTGGGTTTGTTAGCATGGTAAGGAGATGAAGACAAGATGGAGGATCCTTGTGGGTTTTAGGTTTCTTTCTCCTTCTTCATCTCCTCCATGTTCTGCAGTGCTGGGGACACAGGACCATTGGGAACAATTTGCCACAGTGTCACGTGAATAGAAATTTAGTTAGGTATTGGTAGAAAAGTAGACATAATGTCCGTTCTTGGTGATAATTGGGTGAATTCTCTTTCAGAGAACTTTGATTCTGTGTGTTGGAGGCTTTTTGGTGCCTTTTGTCCCTCAGGCCAAGCTGGTGTAAAGCCTGGTGTGCAGAAATTGCTGATCAGAAAATAATAAACAACCTGGAGAGTGAGAACAACCAAGAGTCCAGTTTGGATTTTTTCTTAACAAGGACTCATGAAAAGGCCTCCCCAATCAGGGGAGAGACATGTGGGAGTGAAGAACTGCCACATTGCAGCAGATATTTCTGCATTTGAAGCTCCTCTGAGGATTCTCACCATGAAATTTGCAGCCTATCCACCTGAATGTTTACTTAACCATATGGGATGAAATAAGGAATTTGTCACCATGAGTTGGTGATAGACCCAGAGGCGAATAACTGTGACTGTGTTGTCAAGTTGTGATATTTAAAATCAGTTACCTAGTGCTAAAACATCTCTGCTACTCCAGATAGAGTTGGCAGGGGAGCATAATTTCTAAAACAGCAAGGGAATTAGCTTTCATTCCCCTATTAAATTCCAGTGATAGGGGAATTTGAAAGTAATACTTAACGAGGACCTAATTAGGGCCTTAATTTGCCACTAGATGCTGCTTAGCTGGTAATATTGCTGTGATTGAGCTGGCCTAACCACTTAGGAAAATGAAAATTTAGAAGGAGAAGTAATAAAAGGATTTTAGTAGACAAGTTGATTTTGTTAGAAATAAGAGAACATATTGAAGACTTTGAAGACTACTGAGTCTGAAAACTTTTTCTTTTATTCATCAATATCAGTAGTTTAACACAAATTATTACCTCTATCTGCTTCTATCTCTACAAAGGATAATAATTTTCCTATTAAAATGTGAAAATATCAGCTCCTCACTTAGTTACTTCCCTTTAGTGTCCTAATAATAATTTTCAAGTGGCAGACACTGACAACATTCCCCCAGTGTCCTCCTTTTATGTTTTATTCTGTAGATTAAAATGGAATCCATATCCAAAATTTTCACAACCCCATTGTATTAGCACTAAATTTCCACCTGTGACTATGCAACTGGCTGCCAAAATCATGAGCAGGAGAGCTGGAAAATGCTCCATTTTATATATTCAAGAACACATACTCATTTACAACTTTATATCAACCTTCTTTACTGAGTTTTGGTGAAATAAGTAAATTTTTGTGAAGAATCTCATTTAGCCTCATTTAAGCACAAGGATTAATCTAAAATTTACAGTGTTTCCAGAGCACTTCTCCTTGAAAATACATAAGCAGACACTCAGCCTTAAGATGCTGAACATTATATTCGCTCTTAAATATTGTATGATCCATTTCAGTTTATAAACCTGCTTAAGAATATTTTTTTTTAAATTGGGTTTTACCAGATTAAGCAGTAGCACTTTAAAAATTTAGTTTAAAAAATAAATACACAATACAGGATTCTGTGTAACAAGGCTTAAACAATTAAAATTCTTGAAATAAATAAATATAAAGGGGAATAGCCAAAGAAATTCTTCTTTATTACTTTGAGCACAGAGGCTGAATGAACCTGAGGACTTTTTGTTTGCCTGAGGCTGGTCAGGACTGGAAGGAGAATATTCTCTGTTAAATGAAATGGAAATGCCAGCTCTCTGACTTGGTCTTAATGATACGTGTTGAAATGTTTCTGATCTTGTAGGTTATGTGATTTCAGAGCCTCTTGTGCACTAAACAAATTTACTCAACTTACCCAGTGATTTTCAAAGTTGTTGGCGATGAGCGCAGAGCCGAAAGATCTGGCTGGGTTAATTCCACAGCCGGTGTAATCAATCTAAGAGGTGGAAAGAGAACCAGAAGTGAGGCACAGATGAAGCTTCCCTATCATCTCTCTGCCTTCACTGGCCCACCCTGAGGTGGGACATGGCAGATACAACCTCTGAGGGACGAAACTTACAGCAAGAAGATGTCCCAAGGCAACGGAGAGACCAATGGCCAAAGGTGCTGATCCTGAGACGTCGTTCCTTCTCCGGTCTGTGGTGGCCAGGACACACAGCACCAGCTGGAAGGTGGCAATGATTTCAATTCCCAGCCCTTGTCCTGCATTGATTCCCTCTGAAAGCTGCATGGAGGCAAGAAGGAAAATTCTATTTCATATTCCTGCATGACTTCAACCACTGTAACAAAGTTCTGCAGTATCTATTTCATATTTCCTCAATATGAAAATGCAGACCTGCACATCCATTTCCCTCC
This sequence comes from Certhia americana, assembly GCA_018697195.1. NCBI lineage: Eukaryota > Metazoa > Chordata > Aves > Passeriformes > Certhiidae > Certhia > Certhia americana. Next base: position 2,963,038 of record CM031858.1, read on the forward strand.
TGGGGTTCCTTTTGCTTAACAGGGGGGAAAAAAAACAGGCAGAAAAAGAAAAAATAGAAGAGAAGTTAGTTTTGAATCACTGCCTGCTGTACTCAAGCCTAGGCATAAGCAGCTTCTTTTGGTGAGCCAATGTGGTTGAGTGGCTGCTGCTTCCAGCCCAAGTGAACACTGCCACTGGCACAATGAGAGTGAAACTGATCTACATGTGGCAATCAAATCAGCCAGAGACACCTTCAGCAGAATTTACTTTTCAGAGGTAAATTGTAGTGCCTTAGGACAGTCACTCATTGCTTCAGGGATTTCCACTTAAATATTAAGATATTAGTAATCCACCTCTACTGCAAATTAATTGCATGAAATTATGCCTCTAATGCCACAGGAAATACCCTGAGACTTCCACAGAGTTCATGTGGGACTGGTAGATGTGACAGAAGACCAAAAGTGTGTAAAACATCTCCAAATATCAATATTTTGTCAGTGTATCTCTAATTTGTACAGAGAATGGTGTAGTCAATGGAGATGAGATCCATCTCCCTGATGAAATGAAGGAGATAATTTGAAAGCTCTGCCTTTTTTATTTTTTTATATCTCATTTGACTACAAAGAGCTTAGTCACCTACCTCACAGAAAACTTTTTGTTATCTTAGACTCAAACTGAATCTCATTTAACTTCTTTGGGATACATAAGAAGAATCTCCGGTTAAGGAATCCCTAGGGGCTGATGGGAGTGCTTCAATTTCCTACAGAAGTAGATTATCTAGAAAAATTTAAACTGTCAGAGAGAAATATTCCAATGGTATTAATAGTCGTGAAATCAGCAGAGTTTCTTGCAAATGCTGTAGAACATATTGAAACCATGGTGATTCACAGAAATGGACATTACAGAGCAGGAATGCTGTCATATTTCAGGACTACCTCTAAAAACTTGCTAAAAACAAGAAGCCATGGAGATAAAGCGTTTGATGTTATAGCAAGTTTTGAGTTCTGCTTTTAATTGCTGTATTCAGTGGTGTCTTCATTAAGTCAAGGCAAGTCTGTTACTGAGCTGAATAACTTGAAGTTAAGCAGAAATAACTCACTTGCACGGATGGGATAAAACATGAGCTTGGCCACAGGCCAGAGAACTGAGAATGTGACTCAGAGCAGGAAACAAACTCTGCAAAACTTATATTAATTTGTGCTATCAGCCAGTTATCACATCTGTCAGAGCCCCTGAATTAAAAACTGCTGGGTCATATATGACAAAAACCATAATTACATGTTATTATGACCTGTCCAGAACAATGAAAACACGGGAAATCCTGCTATTAATCTGATTTCGTGATTTATGCCCTAATTTCCCCAAAGCTAATATTTGAAAAAACTTTAAACCTAAAGATTAACTAAACTATTTCATATTCTACAGCTGCTGTTCACATTTCTTGTTTTTTCCTCTGGAACTAAGTTTAAAACCAAATCCAAAATTTTTCCTTTTTTAAAAAAAGGCATTTGTGTCTTTCCTCAGCACAAATCTTATTTTTAAATCCTGCTACGATGAAACACTAATAATGTATTTTTACATCTTATTCTTTAGCATGCAGGAGCAATATCCTCAGAGTTGGAAGTAGTTTGTCCACAAATAGAAGGGAATTCTGCTTGAAAGGATGGGTATTTTGGTTCCTTCAGCATCCATTGAGTAGAAACTGAAATCCATTAATGAAACCCTCATCATTATTAAGACATGTGATAAGTGTGAGTCTTACATAAATGCATCCATATGAGATGCACTGAAAATTGCAGGATCCAGAAATACATGCTTGATATCTCTGAATTAATATTCTATTACTTTTGTAAGTTTTAAAAATACTTTTTCACTGTAGAGAAAGTGGGATTTTTGTCTCTCAACAAATTAGGCTTCCAATGTGTTCCCTTGTATCAAAACCAATTTAAGAATCTGGACTATACACCCTCTGGAAAATCTTACTTCACATTTGAAAGGCCAAAAGGCCAAACTTTAAAGCCAGGTGTCTTAGCAAATAAGTGACTGATGTGCACATGCCCGAAAGCAGATAAGGAACCAAATTCTTTATCATAATGCAACCCCAGAGAAGCCAGAGCTGAGGTCTGACACATCAAGGTTAGCATTTGCAAAGCCTTGACATTTTCAAAGACTAAACATTGGCCAGCCATTGGGCTTTCCCTTCAGTTGAAGGGCTTCTATAAAAGACAACAAGAGAAAAATTATTGTTTAAAAAACTGTGATAATCCTTATCTTCAAGGGGCGGAAATCATATTCTTCCTTTCCCTTCAGGAAAAACACATCCTACAGCTGACGTGACTTGAGGTCATTCTCCCTGCTAATCAACACTTATTGATGGGCTGTGTGGAATCAAAGAAAACCTGGAAATATCATAGGAAACCTTTTGCTTTCCTCCAGCCGGGTAATTTCACACAGCCTGCCAGGAACGTTAAGATTCCACGGTGAGAGCAAGGACTCTGGGCCACGTTCCAAAAGTGGGACAAACCCAGGCAAACCTTGGATGTCCTGGTCTGCTGGGGCCTGTGGATCTGCAGACTGTAAGTGTGGGATAACAGAACATTTATTTGCCTCCTTATCAGAGCAAAATTATCACTGCAGCAGCAGCCTGGGCCATCCATGGTACACATGGAACAGCACCAGTGCTCACCATCCCAAGCACACCCCAGAAAAGCTTTAGAAAGGGAATAGGAAGATATATTCCCTTGTGTCAAGTTAAAATGTACATATGTATATTTATATTTATATCATACTTTTTCACAGAGGATTTGCAAGTCTTACCCAGATAGCCTTTTGCACCTTTTGAATCTGCTGGTTTAAGCTCCTGACAGAACCAGGGAGACACAAACAACATGAGTTTGTCATCCTTTGCTTGTATTTTCTGTCTATTATTCAGGTTTTTAAGGAAAGCTTGAACTTTTGTAGAATATTTTGTATCATACCAGACTCCATAAACTTCAGGGTTGTCTAGAGCTTAATCTGAATTTAGTAGGAAGCAGCACCACACATTAGACACCTGAAAATCAACAGCTGTTCTTAACATTTGCCATTCTGCTATTGAGAATACCCAGAATACAAGGTGGCCAATATCTCTGGCTCCTAAATAGACAAATATCTCTTTGAAATAGACACAGACACTTCTAGAGCAGTGTTGGGGTGAAGAGGATCCTTTCCAGTGACCAAAAGTAATGCCTTTTTCCCTGCACTGGTACCTCTTACCAGTGGTCACGGGGTAAGTGAGCTGACACTGCATCTGTCCTCGACACATCTCCTGGGAAATCTTTGACATCTTCTCTTTGCAGTCCAACAACCCTCATTAAGGCAACAGGAAAATGTCAGAGGGCAGGGAACAGCGTGGCCACTCCCTGAGCTTTTCAGGCTTCAGACCTGGAAGACTTGAGGAGTGGATTCAATCCTTTAAGGAACCAAACTTGCTCTAAGGAGTTAAATGAAACACACAAGCCCAAATTCAACTCCAAGAGAGTCTATGTAGACTTCTTTCCCTTTTTTATTTGCATGAATAATTCCACTAAACTTCATTTCTGTCAGTGTTTTGACAGAAGAAGCACCAGAAACACACATAAGAAATGGACTGAATCATTGGCAAGATGTGAGAGTTATCTGTGGACACATTTAGCTGATCAGCTGAATCAATCTTGGCTGCATTAACTTGCAATGAGTAATTCCCCCTCGACCATCACAGCTCACAAGAAGCAGAACATGTAGACACCCCAAGGGAGGTGCATCCTTCTGTGAGCTGAATTCCACCATTTCCAGCCTTAATGATCCCATGATTAACATTTTTCCCCCCTCAGTTCACTGTGAATCTAAACGAGGGAATGGAATAAAAATCTGCTGGAATTCAGTAAATGTACAGAAATCACATCTGATTCAGAAAACTCCTGAGATGCAAGCGCTTGGAAAATAAGGAAGCACTGAAGGCATAGTGACTCAAGAAACATTCAAATGAGGAGTGCCAAACCCCTAAAAGCATTACCTAGACATGAACATGAGAGCAATTAGTTGAGAGGAACACCTGCTTTATGTCTTAGGAAATGGGCAGTGGCCACATCGCCTCCAGCTCTCCATAACATCAGACAGGAGATGGGAACTATGGAATCTGTTTTCCAGAAGTGCCCTCAACTGCCATGTTCAGCTGACTGACTCCCACAGCAATAATTTGGGAAAATTAATGGTATTTTTTCTTTCCTTTTGATTTCTTTATTTTTTTATTTTTTTTTCTTTAAGGACAGGATATTTATGTGTTGTCCGCCTTCGGAAGAGAAACGGGGACAGGAAATTAAACTGGCCCAAGGTAAACCCCACTGTGTGCTTCTCTAGTGGCTTCATATTTTTCTCATTATGAGTGAAAGTATATCAAGCTCAAACCTGTTTCCCGTTATATGGATAAGACACTTTGTTATGCAAGGTGGTTCCATCTCATCCAACAAACCCTTAGCCCTGGACTGGAGCTTCCAGGGCCCAGCTTCCTTTCATATAACAGGGATTAGTTTCTCATTGTTCCAGAAAAAAAAAAAAAAAGCCCCTGGAATTGCAGAAGTCTATTTTTTTTAGCTTTCCCCATTCTTATGAAACACCAGAGCAAGCCCTGCCTGCTGGTGTGGTTTTGAGGGAGAAAATTTAAGCCATAGCATTTTTTATGGCTGGGACTTTTCTTCCTTGTATATCCTCACCATGCTACCTAAATTATTACCTTTTCTCCGCCATGGCAGACATTTTTCCTAAAATTAGAATTTTATTCCAGTAAATTCTTGTTGTCTTATAGCATTTTCTTCTTTTAGCTTAAAGTTTCCCTTCTTTGACTTTCCTTCTTTTATTGAATAAGGGAAACTCTTCACAATAGTTTACATGGTTCATTCTCTCTTCGTCATGCCGTCTTTTGAAATATCAATCATTCTTTTTTATTCCAGCTAGCTATCATTTAAGTGTTTGCCTGGCAGAGTTCTTTAATGAGATGTTCTACAAATGAAATCTCAGAAATTTGTCTCCCTACTTCCCTCCTTATCACATCCCACTGTCTTGCCTGTCGTTTTGTTTGAGTTTTCTCACTCTTTCAGCCCCAACTCTGTCATGAAAAGAACTTGATGATTTCCATATTGATAACATACCTTTATTCTCCTGGAAGTCTATCCCACATCTCCACAGCTATAAACCATCCTTTGAGTGATAGTCAGAATTCATTCAGAGACTTATCCCAGGCTGTTTAACTGCAGTTATTCACTTCTACCCTTGCTATTTAACAATATCACTCAATACACAACAATAACAATAACAAAATGGATGTTTCTATACCCATTAATTGAGTATTAGTGATTCAGGGAGTACAAAAGGCTCATTTCTTTAGTAAGGAGAGACAGGCAAAGATCTAAAGAGTTTCACTTGAAATTATATGACAGGAGCACTCAGAAGCTGCTTATGAATTAGCTTTGGATCGTATCCTACATCAACACTGGAAGCATTCAGCAGAACCTGGGGACAAAACATATTGTCCTCTGCTAGATTATCCTTCCTATAAATACAGCCTTAAGAGCTCTAAAGGGGACTCATTCAATTCCCAAAGCAGAAATCATATTTTCCGTTCCTTAGGCAGCAGACACCCTCCAGGAACAGGGCTAAGCTCCCTCCTCCCACCCTCTCTGCAGGCTGAGGAGAAATTATCCAGGGCTTTGTGTCCTAGTGCCATGGAGAGAAAGAGGAGAGACTGATTATTATATTAAACCAGAGCACAGAATATTTGTATTTCAGACCAAGACAGGCAGCAAAACTCAGTTCCTCTACAGGACTTGCATTTAGCACAGCTGCTCAGAGACAGACAATTTTTTTTTAATTTCCACTTTTACTTTCTGATGTGCCTCTGGGAAAGTCTGCTTGGGAGAAACTTTTTGGGGTTTTTTTTTGTTAAATGTTGCTGCTGAGAAATAAACAACAAGGATGAGGAATTGTGAGGTTTTGTGTTGGTTTTTTTTCTTTACCCAGCCAAACCCAAGCAAATAGTTAATTTTCTGTAATAGTCGAAGCACTCATTTATACCACAGAGCTGTTTATTATCTCCTCTATTACCAGCCCAGAAGGAGATAGTATTTCAGTGGGGAATTTTGGGAATATCTGAATTTTGAGGCAAATAGGATCATTCTTTCTATGTTGTTACTGGAATAAAACCTGGATTTGCACAAACCTCACTGAGTGGTTATTGGCATTTTCACCAAAGTAATATTCATTTTGTATTTTTAGACAAACTCCAGCAAATCTGTGAAGTTCTGAAAATTTACAAGTCAATCTTGTGCGCAGCATTGAAGACTTGGCATTTCTATGGGGTTAATTGAACCTGTGAAATGCATTTCAGGAATTGGGGGAGCAATTCCAGCTCCTTCATTTCCCCACCTTGTTCACCAAGCAAGAAGTCCTAACAAAGGAAGGAAAAGGGGCCAAGCCTGACCTTACCCACTCCAAACAGAGTCATCAGTGCCATCAGGAGGACTTGTGTGTGCATGTGTGTAAGGAAACATGCCACATTTCTGCTCTGAAAGCATTCATTGACTCCCCTTGGCACAGAATTAGCGCTGAGAGTCTGGAAAAGTTTAGTTTTCTGTTGCACCTCCCAGTGGTTCCTAGAGAGGGGATGCACTGGGAAGCACACAGAGGAATTCTTCACTCCTTTCTAGCCTATGAGTCGTGCCTTGCAGAGCTCTCAGGCCACATTTTTGCCCTCCTGCTGTTTATAGTTTCCTCCAGGATGCCTGTCAGCCCCTGTATATTTGGTTTAACAGGTTGATGTTGTGCCTCTGCCTCAGATCTCCTCAGCTTCAATGAAGCTGCAGCAAACACCAGCACTGGCTCTGGGTGTCAGGAAGATCAGCACTTTCCCATCAATTACAAATTAACAACTACTCAGGGCTCAAAATGTTCCCAGCCAGGCCAGAAAAACCTCCAGGAGATGATTGTGGTACCAGGTAAAGACCCTTCTGTTATTGAATTCTCTAGATTAAGCTGGAGAATGGACAAATAAGCAAAAAAAGTTCTACTGCCCTAAAGAAAACAGGCAATTTCCCCTGAGACAAACAGGAAATTTTTCAAGGGCTATCTTTTCTTCCTTTAGTACTTGTGATGTGGTTTGGGATCCTTGCTTTAAAAATGCTACACTTAAAAATATCTATGCAGCCCAGATAGTAATATTTTTTTAGGATTCTCTGATTAAAGAAATGTTATTCTCAGCTCCCTAAAGGTTTACATTATCTGCTAAAATCCACGAGCCCTGCAACAAAAATCTAGGGTGGTTTTTTTTTTTTTTTTCATACCATTGCACCAGTTTAACCAGCATTAATCCATAATATTCATTCTCTTGCTATGGACCTTTCCATTTATTCTCAGGCTGTGGTTCTTGCCATGTCAAATGCAAGACATTTGTGGTTCTTGCCATGTCAAATGGTTCAGAACCCACACTTACTAATAGATTTTTTTTTTTAATTTTCCAATTAATTCAAATTAAAAACTGAAATTTGGGCTTATCTCATCTGAAGAATCTTTCTGTCCATCTGCCTCTGGTGTGTGAGTGTGTTTAGGGGTGTGCAAACACATAACACACAGAACACTCAAATATATTTGGTATAATCAGAGAACTCTATGGAAAGGAAACCAAAAATTTTAACTGTTTATTGGCCACTCAGGCAGGGTGGTGGCAAAATGAATTTTACTTAAATCCTACTGAGTTAGACAGTTGATCTAACACAGAAAAAAATCAGATTTTCTCTGAAAATCCCATCATGACTCCACTGTATTACAATATTAACTAACCTACCAAATTAATGTTTTTGGATCTATAGCAAGTCATTTTTTAAACACCCCTGTGCACACCTTTCAGGAATTTCTACCATTTCTAAGTAGAAATCAATGAAGAGAACCTTTAGTTTGAGGCCTGCAGACCATTTCCCAAATGGTCATCCTTGGATCCGCTGGCACAAAATCCATTTTGACCTCCCCTGTTCTAGCCAAAAGGACTGGGCTGCAGGAGGATGAGCACCATGGGCCTCTCCTTTCCCAGAAATGGCCGTGCTGCTGTATCCCTCCGTGCTCCCTGCCAAAATCCCGGGGTATGGCTCTATTATTAGAGAGGCGCTAAGCAAGTCTTAATAGAAATGGAAATCAGATAATAAGCTCTGAGATCTGAGATAAGGATTAGGGCCATAAGCCCAAATTCTCTGGGGGATGGCTGATAAGCATCAGGTTTACATCTCAGCCCAAATGTTTCTGCTGTCACTGTGTGAACTCATTAAAAAGAGGCCAAGATCTTGGCCAGTTTTGAGCAGGTGCCTTTCCTGTGTCCCACCTGCCCTGCCTGGGGCCTCTCAGTACAATGCTGGCAAGCCTTAAAAGCCCTCTGCTGCAAAAACTGACAGTGAACAATGAGCTATTGTTGTGACAGTCTTTGTTAAGAAATAAAAATCCCAGATCAATGTCATGTACCGGAACCATTTCGCTCATTTTAAAAAACGCAGCAGCTTCTGGCCCCTTGTGAAAGTTTGAGTCTGCAAGCATGCAGATGTCCCAGCAGAGGCAAGGTTGGCAGGAGAGGCCAAAACTTGATGAAAAACAGACAGAGCAGAGGGCAGAGAAGGAAGAATGAAGCTCCTCACTGTCCTAGACTTGAGAAAGACACAATATAAAATCTGCATTGAAAGAAAAAAGGGCATCCAAGGATTTTTCAATGAGCGCTAAAGGTCAGGAGCTCAGCTGCGTGTCTCGTCCATCCAGCAGCACCTCTGGAACTGCAATTTTCCACAGTGACTCAGAGGAAAAGCAGCATCACTTACTCAATTGTCCCCTCACACTGTCAAGCTCTCAGTTTATTTTGGATGTTCTTCCAACTCGAGCCGGCTTTGTTTAATTGGAGGTTGGAGAATGGGCCTGTAGGGCGCGGGCACGAGGAGACAGGGAAATCACAAGGCAAACACTGAGTCATCCAGGGCAACCAGGCAAGTCCTGCTCCCCATGGTGAGAAGGCCACTGGTGACAACCAAACGTGGGGAGTGTGGTGATTCCCATGGGGAATCCCCTCTGGGACAAGTTTCTAAAAGAGGGGAAACAGCCAAGGGGGAATTTGAGGATTAACATTTCATTCAGTGCTGACCCATGAACATCATTAAAAGGTGTGGCAGGTCTCAACTACACCAAAGGGAATTCCCAGTGCTGGTGCAACATTATGTTTGCACTGGAAAGGCAAATTGGGAATTTGCTGGGAGAAAATTCACCAGCATGGATGCCCTAGAGATAACATCATCTGCCGATTATGATAAGGATTCACCTATCTTATCACACCCTATGCTCCACTCTCCTAGAGACAAGAGATTGTTCATCTTCCCGAAGTAGCAGAATAAGTCTGGAGCTGGGGATATATAGACAGTAAAGGAAAAATAACCTAAAAATCTCCAGCACTGAAGTCCCAAGTTGCTCTGTTGCTGCTGGATTACAGTCCAGCTAAGTGGGAGTAGCTACGGGAAAGAGGAAGAAGATGGGAAAGAGCATTCATTCCCATCACTGGGAGTGTTCAAGGTCAGGTTGAACAGGGCTTGGAGCAGTCTGGGATAGTGAAAAGTGTCTCTGCCCATGGCAGGGGGTTGGATCTTTAAGGTCTCTTCCAACCCAAACTATTCCATGATTCTGTGTTTCTGTGGTGTGCGGTTGGAGAGGTTGGAAGGTGTCTCAAAGCAGCAGATACTGGCCTGGTAGGAGGAGTTAAAGACAGCAAAGGCCTTCTTATTCCCTGATCTTGAGAAATCTAGAGACGGATACAGGTTGTTTACCCCCAAAGAACATTGCACCCTTGTGTGCCCCAGTTCTGCCACGGCTGATCCTGATTTGGGAACACCATGGAGCAGCAGAGACACAGCCAGGCACAGCAGAAATTCAAAGGGTGTTCCAGCAACAAGTACCTCTCCATACCCCAGGAACAGTATCCATATGAATATTCACCTGTCTTAAAATGACCTCTGAATCTACTGACCACAATTCTCTGGCTTTTCCAGAGAGCTCCTTAGTTACACAAACAACATTTATCAGTCCACTGGGTGTTTTCTAAACCCAAGCCCTCCTATTTGTTATTCTTGGTTGTTTTTCTTTTCCCTTTATCTACCCGAGCAACATTACCTCCAGGTTTTTCTTGCCTACAATTTTTGATCCACTTATAACTTTTAAAATAATATCTTTCATCATAAACTCAAAGGCAGAGTTTTCAAATAGTTTCCAAATTATAGCCCCAAGAGTTAGGGGACACATTTCCTGACACTCTCATCGCTATGCCAAAATATAGAAAACTCTGAAATTGTGAAAATTGTGGTGTCTGCATTTATCACAAAATTCTAATTATTTATATATACCTATATATATTTAGCTCAGGTTATTTTATATATATGTATATATATATATGGATAGATGGATAGACAGATAAATACAAAAAAATAAAATAGCCTCAGATAAAGAAATTTTCTGAACATATTTTAAAAGTTTGATAAAAGTTCTCCAGACAAACATTGTTTAACAGCAAATATTGTATTACTCCACAGCACAGAAGTGTCCTCTCACCCCTCTTTCCTGCTTGAGCTCTTTGTTGGTCACTAACTGCCTGTGCTTAGTAGTTTGTTCCATTATCCAAACTCCAGATCTGTCTTCACCAGACAATAGCCAGCTCTGCTGGCAGATGAGTACATTTTGAATCTGGTATTCTCTATTCTTACAGCTTTACCTAATGGAAATTTGTAACGTGTAGTAATCCAACTTCCAAAAAAAGATACAAGATGATGTAAGGAAAAATATTTAAATTTTCAGAAGAGCAAACACACTGCATACTCCTCTTCCAGCTTCTCCAATTCTCAAAGTTTTTACTTTGGAACCCACACCACTACTAAAATATATTGGAAGTTAAGTGTCTTAAAAGGATTCAGTAATCTAAATACATCTCTGAGTGTTGTCCAAAATGTCTTACTTGGGACCAGCCAAAGTAACTAAAAATATATCTGTTGACTTAAGCAACGTTTGGATCAAAACCCTAATGTGTGGCTGGTTTGCTTGTCTTAGTGTAAACCAGACCTTAATACTGCACATGTTAAAGGAACATCCTGCATTTTCATTCTCCCTTCTTTCTCCTCCATGTCCATGCCTGGGTTTTGTGCTTCATTTGATTGTGTTTCCTTTCTTTCCCTTTATTCAATGAGAAAGACATGGATTTATCCCACTTAATTTTGGGTACCTAGCAGAGGCTTCCGAGCCTGGAGCCTCAGCATGGCAAAGAGGAGCTGGGTATCTCTGCAAGCAGCTCAGAAGACCTAAAGGTTGAGGTGCCTCTTTTTGTCTCTCGTTCTCTGGGGATTAGAGAGGAGTCAGTGGAAATGGGTTCTCAGCTTGGTCCCCCAGTGCAGCCAGGCAGGAATAATCTGAGTTCAGGCAGGCAACCCCACCCAGTATCCAGTGGGAGCACGGCATGGACACTCACTCCATTACACTGCCCCTGTAAAAAACACCCCTCCAAGAGCACGGCAGAGTCAGAACAGAGGACAAAGCCACACACATCCAGACCCTCTTCCCAACCTTGTCAAACAAGCAACACTCTCTTTCTATTCCTTTTCTGAGCAGGGAATCCACAACTCATTATCCACAAGAAGAGCTGGAAGCCAGAGCAGCTGGCAGGGATGCCAGCTCTGAGCCTCCCCTCCTTGTCCTCAGGTTAAAAAGCATAACAATAAAAGAAACTCTGGGGTTTCTCCTTGTCAGCTCTTTGCTGAAGGAAGCACCTCAGTGCTGTGGTTTCAGGATGTGCCCCATTGAGGTCTTCTCTGCATGGGCACTGCCCCTCTGCTGCTGCTCCCCCATGCCTTGGGCTCAGACCCAGTTCCCCCTCAGCCCTCCCCTCCCCAGGCACTCCAAGCTTTGGGAAATGAATGGATTTGCTTTCTTTTCCTTTCCTCTCTAGTTCTTTCTTGCAAGGGAGAAGAACAGCTGCCGCCCTCACTGTCCCCAGGGGGGTCTCCCCACTGCTCCTCCAGCCAGAGCATTTATAACTGGATGTGAAAGAAAAAAAGAAACAAAATTCTGAATGTTTTCCAATGGCAAACAGTGAGACTAGAGCTTTTAGAAACCATATTCTCTGTTTTTCCATTGCACAGAAATTGCTGATCGATTTGT
>CM031858.1:2975255-3099287 GCA_018697195.1 Certhia americana
CCATATTCTCTGTTTTTCCATTGCACAGAAATTGCTGATCGATTTGTAAAATTTATATGATGGAGACTTAACCCTGCCTGGTTTTGCTTTTGTAGCTTGAGGAGTTACTGCGTGAGGGGCAAGAAGAGCTTCACCCCCCTTCACAAACGAGCAGGCTCAGAGGTTTGGTAGAGGAAGGAACCAAGAGGATTTTATGGAAGCAAAAGGGAAAAACCAAGCTTAAGTGCTACCAAAACCAGACCTCCCGTGTTTAATGGCAGTTGGACCTCTCGAGGAAACCACTTGGGCAGACACCCTGTCCCATGTGGTTGAGCTGTTCCCTCTGTCAGTGGTTACAGAGGAAAAGATCACGTATCACATTCTCAGCCAGAGCTTTCTGGAGTCAATAAAATTATTTGCTCTTCTTCCCCAAAATGTTTTGAGTAAACCCATCAAAATTTCCAAAGTTCTGGCAGGATGCACCAAAAATTTCCAAAGCTGCAGGAGAGAGAGGGAGGTGAGCAGCCAACTCACAGAGTAACACAAGGGTGAATGATACTGAGCTGCCCAGGAATCACGTTAATATCAGATTTTATTCTGTTTTGAAAACTTGACTCATGCTCCGAATTAACTGTAATGTCAAATTACAGTGTGCAAAGCCATACTGCTATTTTGCCTAAATTATTTCAGAAGAGATGTTGCATTTGCAGTTTCATGTCCCAAATACCCTTGTGACTTCAAACGGGCAGAAGACTTTAAATTAGCTCAATTTACAAACTGCAGTCAGGAATATTCTGCAAGAAATGGGCCAAAGAAAATATGTGAAATACTTGTTCTTAAGAGACCAGGTCAAATAAGTGACCAGAAGGAATTTCCATTTATAGCACTGTGTGTCCTGCAGTGGCCATAGCACTGCCAGTGGGATGATTTCAAGTTTAAAAGTGTATTTATCCTTTTTTTTTTTTTTTTTTTTCTCCTATTATGCTGCAACAACAACAGCAAAATGACATTTTGAGGAGGAGGAGTTGTGGCCAGGCAGTTTTTAGGCAGCACGATGTGAGCATCTGTCTGAGAGAGAGCTGGAACCTGCACCCCAGTTACCTGTAGCTGCCCCACATTTTCCTCCAGTTTGCATGTGAAAATTCGGGATTTGTCTAATTTTTGTCCAGAAATGCATAGGAAAGGGCAGCTGGGATTCCATTAGGCAGGATCTGAGCACTCTGCCTAATTCAACAGGTACTGTTCACACCTTTGGGGATGGGATTTCTCTTGCTGCACATCTCTCTCTGCTCCCTTAGGTTTCAATTGCAGCCATCACCAGGATACACAAACCATTAATTAAGTGCTGAAAACGAACCACACTCACAGAAGCCAAAACAACCCTGCTATCTGCACATTAATCAGCATGTCACCTTAGAGACCCCCAGGACCACAAAAGGTCATAAAACTGCCAGTGATTTCAGTGTTAAATCAGCATCACGAGCCACCTTTCAGCAACTCGGATGTTGAAACAAAACTGAACATAAGCAAAACTGATCACGACCAGAATGTCCTAAAGCTCCAAAATGAGGGTGGGGAGGAAGAGCCACCCCTATTACATCCTGGTTATCAGTCAGGACTGGATTCTCTGCTACAACAAACAGTTGGGCTGTCCGAGGTCGCTAGCACCAACAAAACCCCCACAACTTTAGCAGATTTCAGGCTCTACATTTCTACTCAAAACAAAACAAAACAAAAAAACAACAACAAAAAACCCCACAAAAACAAAAAACCAAAACAAATAAAATTAAATTAAATAAAGGAGGAATTAAAAGTTACTACTCACAGCATTAAGCCCCAGGGAGTTTCCTGGGAGAGAGGAGGTGACTCCCGAGAGGATGGCTGTGGCCACCACTGCCCCCAGGCACTGGGCGAGGATGTACATGAGCGCCTTGAAGATGCTGATCTGGCAGCTGAGCAGCAGCCCCAGGGTGACAGCCGGGTTCAGGTGTGCCCCGCTGATGTGGCCCACGCTCTGAGCCATGGTAGCAATGGATAGCCCAAAAGCCAGGGAAACCTTCACGTTGTCCTGAGACCTTGTCGATGTTTTGTTGGCCACCACGGGGAAGTTGAAGCCCAGAGCCGAGCCAATGCTGATAAAAATAAAAAGGCTCATGGCCAGGAACTCAGCCACCACTGCCCTCCAGAACATTTTCTTTCTGAATTCACTAGCCATCTTTCCTCTTTCTCTCTCTCTCTCCCCTCTCCTCACTTTCCCTTCTCCCTCTCTCCCTTCCTTTGCCTGATATTTTTTTCCTTTGAGGTCTGAAGAGAAATCTGGAGGAAAAATACAGTCCTTGGATTATTTATAGGGCTTTGGGTGGTCTGTAGGAGGGAAGGGGTGTTGCACAAAAGGAGGAAAGAACATCTACATAGATGCTGACTGCTAGATTGATGTAAGACACTGTTTGCCTGCCAAAGTTTTTTCTTCCTTTTTTTTTTTTTTTATTTCTTTTTTTTTTTTTTCTTTTCCCCTCCCTTAACAGCGTTCGATCTCTGCCGCCGTTTTTAAGAGGCTTTTTAAAATTCTTGGAAAAATCTTTAGGAGAGCCTCAGGAATTTCAGCCTCACTTCTTTAACTCCTGTGTCATCTTTCAGTGCATGGATTGGAATGAAAGCTTTGATGGGATTTCTGTCTGGAGCTGAAACAGAAAGCAAAGTTATCAGTGCAAGCTGGTAAGTTATTCATGCTCAGCTTCAGCGGCAGCAGATAACAGCTGAAAGTAGTAAATAAGACTGACAGCTAAATCCATACTCCAGAGGCTTCAGTAGCTCTGTTTCTTTTGAAAAGAAAGGTAGAAATGTCCCTTCTGCTGGCTCTGTGGACTCGGGGCTGTTTTGGATGCCAAGTCTGGCGGCTGTACGGACACATTTGGATTTACACAGCTCACACGAGCTGTTGTTCACTGGTGAGGGATCAGTTTTAATCTCTGTGTAAATCTGCCATAACACTGTGGTAAGCTGGAAGCTTTAAATGCATGTAATTTGGATGCTGAGGAAGATTTCTTTCTATAAAATTTATTAATTTTTTTAATTTATGTCATTTCTTCACTTTTCTACTTCCAAGCGCGGAGGCGTCTCGGGGTTTCCCCAGCCTTCCCCTTCTGACTGGCGGGGAAAAAAACAATTTGGGGGCTCCCTAGCCCACGTCCTGCAGTGAAAGCCCACCTCTCAGCTGCCTGCTGAAGGTCAGCTCAGCTGTCCTGGCTGTCACCAGGGAGACTCTGCCACTGCTGAGCTGCAGGACTGGCCAGACAGAGAGACAGAGGGGAGAGCAAGAGAGAAGGGAAATTACACGCTTGGTTTTGCAGACAAAATGAATCTCCTGCCAGTGCCAGAGCCTCTCGGAGCAAAAGGTCTCAGTGCCTGCCTGGTTTTACCTCCGCAGGGCTCGGACACACGGCTTGCATTAACCCCTGCACTCCCAGATCCCCGCCTGCTCCAGCAGCTGCGGGTGTCTCCAGCTGTAAATCCCCAGGTTTGCTCTGACTTCAAACCAAGGCAAATCTGTTCCAGAGACAGGAAGAAATGCCCCAAGCGCAGCTCTTGAAGGATGGGTGTTTAAAAGCAGCCTACTTCTCTGTGTCATCTTTTTTCTCTTCTTTCCTTAATGCACTGGTAACATCTTCTGAATTGTATTTAAATTAATTCAAGGGTTTTTTTCATTTGGAACATATGCCAGTAAAAAGGAAAAAATCGAATACACACCTGGATGGTATTAGACAGCCAATAAGGGTGTTTTTTTGGGGGTTTTTTTAATAGATTTGGTTTTCAAAAGATGATTCAGTGATAAAGCTGAAAACAGTTTAAATAAAAACACAGATGTCTGCAGCTCGACATACCCAAGTTCTTATTCTTTCTAGGCATCAGATGTTCTTGATTTTCACATAGCCAATTTCCCTTTTGTTTTATGATACACTTACACAACAGGACTGTACCAGTGAAAAAGGAAGAAGTAAAGAAACAGGAACAAGCTAATTACTGGGTTTACCCTTCTAATTGCAGTGGGACTTCAATGAGGAACCATGTGACAGAAAAATCAAAAATCAAATTTAACCAAATAGTGGAATTTTAATATAAGATACAGTTGATTCTAGTTGTATCCTGTCCAGTCTTGGTCCTTCCAAGAGGATGCCCAAGACCCAGGCAGGGCATGTGTCACACACCTCAGGGAACTGAGACAGCAGAACTCTGTGAATAGTTTGCAAGAGTTTCCATGTGTCCCAAACTGGCCTCCGTGGGATGGAGCTGCCCAGATAGTCACCCAGATAGGAAACTCCTTCTTTACTCACCTCTTCCTACAATTAGGAACTGGATGACCAAGCCCTCTGTGTATCAGTACTGATAAGGTGAGGAAGAACCCCTCCAAGGAAAACTTTCAGAAGGTGGGAAAACAGACTGGGAAAGCATTGCAAAATTCTCCCCTGATTTCTGCAGTCTCCTCTCGGTGTCCCTGAATGGCCTGTGCCAGAGACAGGACACCAGGAAAGCCAGACCTTAATGTGAACAACACAAACACCAAATGCACCTCAAGAGTAGCAGGCTGGGCACCACCTTGGTGCTGAACCTGTTGGTCACCTCACACTTGCATTTTCATCCTGGGACTCTCCATTTGTCTTTTCATAAATGTTGCCAAACTCTCTTTTTATATTTTGGAACTTGGTGTCACAGTAACTCAAAATGGTCATTCAGACAGAAAAGAAAGAAAAAATCTGAAATAAATTAAAGACAACAACAGGGAATATATGCAAATAAAAGAGAAAAGACAGACTTTTCCTGTGTATAGAAAAACCACCAAGTGAGGAAACAGAAGGGCATGGCAACAAAAGAACAAATATTCTGCACAAACAGAGGGAATTGTGGATAAATTAAATTATACGACAGTGTGAGTGTAATAAGGAAAAAGGGGAGAGAAAATGTGAGTAGAGAAAGCACACATTAGTTGGACTTTTTCAGAAATGTTCACCACAACACAAATCTAACTGGTGCCCAACTCAGTATCTCACTTTTCCAAAAAAAACAAGCTTCATCCCATGTTACTCAGGCTGACAGCAAAGGCCCCAGTGCTTGACAAAGTAAACAAAGTATACTCCGACCCCAAAACCACCAGAAGCCCAAAAAATAGGGCAAAATCCAATTTCCTGCATATCAGATAAGCTGGGTTTTGTGCAGACAGCTTTTCTGGGCATGGTTTTACCCTATCTACCACACTTGAAGGTGGGGTTTGGATTTTTCTAGAAATAGAGATGATTGCCAAACTTATGTCTGGGTTTAGGACAGGCAATTAAGAACAGATCTGTTTGGAACAAGAAGGAAAAAGGAGCTTTTTAGCTGAGGGGTATTTCTTCACAGATGATTTAGACCAGAGTATTCCCAACCTCTCTTTGATTTAGTTACACTAGAGACAGCTGAGTGAAAAATCAAGCTCACAGGAATGGGTTTTTCATTGCCAAGATCTCAGGACTGACTCCATTTTTGCATGAAACAAATCAGATTTTGGAGGGCTGTAGCACAAATATCCCTTAACATTTCATTCAGAAAACAAATGTACTTGTTGAAGTGGTAGGATTTGTTCTGTGATCCCACACGTCAGATTGCTCTGCTTTTTGAACAAGAAACAAATGTCAGTGACTTCAAATTTGGTCTTGGCTAACATGAAATCTCTGGGAATTTCCCTCTTAGGTGAAGGAACAGTCAAAGTCTAAGGGCAGAAGGAATGAACGTAAGTCCAGCAGTCAAATGATTGAAAGAACCAGAGGAAACTCAGCAAAATACAATTACTCCTCTCTTGAGAAGAATTAGCTACGCAGTGATCCTGCCAGATGAGTCTTTTAGAAGGCAAGCAGCAGTTCTAGGAAAACTTTTTTACCTCCAGTTTCAGAAACAATAGAAATTCCCACTTCTGTCCTTGGACTCTCACCCCTCAGAGCCATTGCCACTCTCACCACCATGGAGGTCAGCAAAGCCATGGAGCAGGGAAGAGCAGGGAAGAGCCAGGGGATCCATGTATCCTGCCTGAAACATCTCAGAAATGGGAAGAAATTGAGTACTGATGGGTAGAATGAAAACATACAGAAACGTGTAGTTCACAGGTGAAGATTACTGTAAGAATTACAAACTTCCACAGATTTGAACCAACACTCAGGAGCTGCTTCCTGGGCTCAAATCATGTTCTGGATAGAAGCAGAACCCCTCCACACTGCTGATGTAAAAAGTACAGGGTGGAAATTGAGTCAAGGTAAAGATGCTTGGAAATTTCTCTGCAGGAGCTGCTGATCACAACCAACACCTGTAAGTGCGAGCAAACTGGGAGAGGCTTTAGACTGAATCCCTGACTTAACACTCCTAAATCTGGGGAATAAAGAATATTTCACACACTTCCCCCTCTCCAGGGGATTTGCTACCAGCCAGTCTCAGCATCCACATGTGCTCCACATGCCAGCTGAAGAAAATTCCCTCCTGAGCTGCTCAGCTGCATTTGTTCCCTGTGTGAGGAGCCAATTTGGTTTTGATTTAGTCTCAACCCTGGCCATCAGGAGGATACCTTAAATTTTAGCTTTTGTATTTTTCAGATTCTGTGCTGCATTGAGGTGTGACTCTGAATTTCATATGAAGTGTTAGCAAGTTCTCTTCACATTTTAGTCAGACAGAACAATCCTTTTCTGGCCTGAGAACCAAGAACACCTTTGCAGCTTCATGCCCAAAAAGTGTAAATAGTGAATTGAGGAGAGCAATCTGGGAGGATGAGACTGCATAACCTGAAGTTGTAATTGGACAATTGACCCCAATATGTAAATGAACCGAAACTTATAAAAGTGTAAAAACTCATGACCAGTTGTCCATCTTGCATCCATCTTAGGTCCATCTTGGGCATAAGCTGGGCCAGGCTCTTGTGCTACCTAAGGTGTATCCTTTAAAAGCCTCTTTAATAAATCCCCACTTTATTCGTTTAACACTCTCTAGCCTCTGTCCCAGTTCAGCCTCTCAAGGCATCAAGGGTTGTCAGAGACATGAGGGGAGCAGGAGGGAGTGTACAAGTGCCACTGTCAGGGGGCAGCCAGCAGTGGGGGAAGCCTCCTCTCTGGGGAGGCTTGGCCTGGCAACACCTCACCTCACATGGGGCAGTCAGTAGCAGACACTGTGGAGGGGCGTCTCCAACCAGGTTGGGAAGAGGCTCCATCATGGGGTGGCAAAGAAAGGTTGGACTGGACCAGTGATCTCTGCTTGCCAATGGGGCTCACTGCTGTTTGTTGGCCCATTTTCTCCCTCCTTTGCCCTGGCCCCAGCCTGCCTGCTGGCTTTTCTGCCCTCGCTGACTCTTGCTCACCCTCGCTCCTGTCCTTCCTCCCAGTGCCGCTGACCGATGCCCTCAACTTGGCCCCCATGTCCTTTCCTGGGCTGCTGGCATTCCACCCTGCCACCCTGACCCAGTCCACTGCTGCCATCCTCACCACCACCCTGTCCATGGCCCTGGAACTCCTGTCCAAGCCCACTGACCGCGTGTGCAGAGCCATCACCGCGGGAGCCGCGCCCGTGAGGCCACAGAGCCCCTGGACACCAACAGCTCTGCCCTGGTGGTAGCACCATCCTCTCTCCTCTCCCTCATTCCTTTTCCATTCCCCTTCCTTCTTTTCCATCTCTTCTAGACCTCTTTTGTTTGGGAGATGCTGTCAGAATCCTGGTCACAGAGGATTTCAGGTTTTCTGTGCTGACAGGGACTGATCCTCAAAGATATACTGCATCTGACCTGAGGTGATGGAAAAGGCTTCCAAAACTGAGTGATAGCACTGAGATGGTGAGGGTGGAGTTGAATAGAAGTGTGTTATCTCACAGGGTGAGAAATTTAGAGTTTGGGGGTTTGGGATATAGTAATATATATGGAACAAGATGGAGGGTTTAGGGCATAGTCGTCTTCTTCTTCTACTTCTTCTTCTGATTCTGATTCTGATACTTCTGATTCTGATTATTCTTCTCCTTTTTCTTCACAAGTTTGGGTGATTTTGTGTGACTGCTTGAAGAAATCTGCAGTGTGGGATTGGTGATTACTTATTGGGTAAAAAGTAAAAATAAATTAGTTGGTATTTCATAATTGGGTAGTTTAGGCTTACAAAGACCTTGAAGGCAGAACTCTGTGCTCCATTTTTGCTCTGTTAACTTAGCCTGTAGAAGCATTCATGGTCAGTGAGGCTGTCACTAAGATAACAAATGTTAAGCATCCAAGTCCCAACAAGAATTCTGCCTCTTGTGCTTTTAATCCTGACCCTGAGAAGAAGAAACAGGTAAAGCCAAGGGGTTGGCGTCACAACTCCTTTTCCCTCTCGTTTTCATTAACATCAAACAGTTCTCAGATACAGCACTGGCTGAATTTCATTCCTCATTTGGCCTAATTGCACTAAAATCACTAATTTCATTCCCAACTCTCCATTTTTAAGAGAACTCTCTCTGCAGTTCCCCACAGTGGAATGGGATGCCCTGCATGGGAAACTCAGAGCCTGCAATGCCCCCATGGAGCTGGCCACTGAAATCCCTCTGTGATGCTGGACCTGGATTCTCACAAACTCCTCTAGGGGGGATCAGCAGTTATTTATCAACCACATGAGTCACCTGCTCTTTTGGGAGGCAAGATGGGCTGTCACCCTTTAACAAGCAAAATTCAAAGGCATAAAGTTCTCATGATGAATTTTCATTAAGGTACTTCATGATTCAGTGAAATCAAAGCAGGTTCTGGAGACTGATCAAGTTTTTCCATTTCTTATACAGAAAAAGTGTCTGTATGTTCCTCCATGTTCACTTAGATAACATCCTCTTTTGATGGATTTTTTTTTTTTTTTAAATTCACTACATATGGATATATTGAGCCTCCTTGCTACAGCATTTCCCTGTTTCTGCTCCTCATTTTCCATTTTTTCCCCTCCAGACCATAATAAAACAATAGAAGGAAAAGCTTATTAGTGAATATAGAATGGATAAAAACTGTGTTTGTACAATTAAATTAAAAGAAATTCAATATCAGCAGAGGCTGATACTGACATCACTGACCAATTTAGCCTAGACTGAGAGAAAAGATGATTAAAGACTTGTTTTCTCTTGAAGGAGATTTTGAAGGCATCTGAGAGAAAACCACTCATGAATGCCTTCAGAGAGTTTGCTTCCAATACAAGTTGTTCTCTCCTCTGAGAGCAGAAGACCCCACTGGACTTCCCAAAAACATCTACAATGCAGTGAGAAATTTGTCAACACACCAGAGATTTTCACCCCAAAAACAACAAAGCCACATGGGTGGCTTTTGTCCCCAATTGTAGGTGTCTGCCATGAGAACAGCTGCAGTTGTTCCGATGGCCTTTGCCTGCCCCTCAATGAATGCTCACTGTGAGCAATTTCAGAGCATGATCACAGCCTTGATTTTAGACATTTACACTGCATTGCCTCCCTCCATTTAACCAAATTTTTAGGCTGTCTGGGCTGCCAAGCTCCACAGTGAGAACTTACTTTTCTCTGGAAATCCCAGTTCTCTGGCCATGAGAGCTGCACAGCTGCCAAACAGTGACATGACTGTTATTACCCATTTTTTGACACTTCTGGGACATGAAATAATAAAGATTATTATCTTCCAACCCAGACTCAAAAGGGAATTGCCCAGACAACTGCTAAACCAGCCTGCATCAGGAAGCAGAGGATTTTTTTTTTCCTTTTGATTCCCTTGTGCCACCACGCTGGACAGCAGCATCTCTCCAGAGGATGCAGCATTGTGGACCACGAAATTTTCACCACTGCCTGTTCTCTGACACACTGCATTGAGTGCCAGGGAAAAGGAACACAAAAGCTTTCTCTCATCAGGAACATCTTTTGTCAGAAGGCAAAATTCAGGCAAATTCTTCCAAACTGGGCATCTTTTCTTCCCAAGCTTATGCTGGAGAGAGAAGCCACACACTCTCACACTCTGCTGATAGCAGCAGCAAACTTCCAGCAGCATAAATATATTAATAAATGCCCTTCTCATATCAGTAATACATATTAACCAACCAAACACCAATGCAACCTGAGGGAAAGCCATTTTTGTGAGAAAGGGGGTATGAACCCTTACCATAAAATAGAAGAAAATCTTAAGTCTTTCTCCAAGCAAACCTTCTCAAATACTTTTCATTTAAACCCAGTTCTCCTGTGAAATATTTTGTTTCTCAATCTCAGAAAATGCCGCCAACATTGAGGGTCAAACTCCAAATATTATTCATTTCTCTAAGTGTACATATTTAGCAACAATTGTCCTTTTGAATTTCCTGTGCATCACTGGAAGGTTGACCAATTTTTTTTTCCCCTTTTTTTTTGCCCTGCATATTGTGTTACATAAAATAATAAGTCTGCCAGGAATACGGGGCATGACACACCAGTGACTGTGCTAATGAAAGCCTTGGTAGTTCATCACAAACACAGGAGGTGAATAAACCATTGTTATTGCTGTAGGAATATTTTCACTGTGGACCAGAGTTTGTCTGGTTTTTTAAAGCTCAGTCCCAGCTGCTGCTGCCTTAAACTTCAAAGCTCCACGAGAGCAATGCTGATGATTTGGTTGTTTCCAGTGAGGTTTTTTTATGTGATTTCCATGAGTTTTGTCACCAGATTTGATCACTGTGTGTGCTCTGTGCTCTGTTTCCCCCTGGCTCTGCTGCTCAGGCTCACAGCTTGTCTTTGGCACAGTCCAAGGTGCTGATTCAACATCAGAGACTTCTTCAGAATAATTAATGTCTTTTAACTGCCAAGTGTTATAAGGCACTGGATGTTGAACTGATAGGGAAAATAAAAGGGAGACCTCGAGGTGAAACTTGTGACCTATTTCCCAATCAGAACAAAGCCTTGAGATGAACTTTGTCAGGTTTATCACACAGCGACAGCCTGGGAAGTGTCAGCTGGAATTGTCAAATCTGTGAGATCACAGTGCAGCAGTAAAGGAATTCAGCATTTGATACAGGCTGCAGAAAAAAGGCAATCCAACAAAGTCACCGTAGGCAGAGCACTTTTATCTCTTACAGAAAGCTGTGCCAGAAACTCGTAGTAAATAGATCATCCTTGGAAATTCCTGAGTATTCCCTGCATTTCCAGTTACACTTAATCCCCCTTCCAGCAGCTCCTCTGGGCTGTCTCAAAGACCTTCCTCCAGGATGGGGATTCCTGTACTCCTTTAGATGTTTGATTTCAGTGCTTACATCCAAATTTTCCAAATCTCCCTTTGTAATAAAAGCTAAACAGCATGGATATTGGAAAAGATTTACTTCTTTCTTCTCAAAAATTTGGAAGATTTTTAAAGGCTATCCATCTTATTTTTTTATAGACTGATCAACTCGATTTCTTGCAAACTTCCCTCTTTTGGTTCTTTTGATTTCTGTTAATGTAGTTCTTATCTGATGTTTTATGTTTTATGATTATAATAATGATTTTTCTCTCTAGAGAACCTCCTTTGTACTTCAGACCAGTTTTGCAAACCTCAAGGTTCATCTTCATTCTAACCTTGTGCCTCCAGAGTAGCCCTTTTAACTCAATAATGTTTGTGATTTTTACTCCTGCTCACTGCTCCATCACTCCAGGCTAAAACCAATGGGAAATACCACACCAGAACAAGATCCCAGCAAACCTCTATCTCTGTCACATCCTCAGTTTTAATTATGAACCACTGATAATTATCTCTTAGCTGTGTTTTTCCAGCTTACTGCAAATAAAATAATCCTGGCTGGTTTTTGTCTTTCTTTGCTTACAGGAGCAGAAAACTCAAAGGTTGACTAAAACCAAGGGATAACTATTGAAAATCACTTTTAAAAAAAAGAGAAAATCTTTAGAAATAGTAGCATTCACCCCATCTAACTCAAGACATTCCTATTTTGTTAGTTTTACTTATTTCCCTTGCAGTCAGTGGAAAGAAACAGGCACTTTTAGCACATGACTCTGTTTATAAATCCACTTTGGATGCTCAACATCAGAGACACCATCCACCACATTGTGCAGATCTTTACATCTGACACACAAAACTAAAATGCTTGTTTGTGACACAAATTATTAGCCAGACCTACCCCATTTCTTCAGGGACAAGTGGGAAATGGATTACAAATTCAGTTACAAATGGGAATGGATTAATTATTCCTTGCAGAAGTAATTCTAAATGAATTATAAATTCACACAAATGATGTGTATATTTATAGGAACCACCATTGTCCTTCTTTGCAGAAAATCATCAATGGGCAGCACCCTGGAGTATAGAAAGTTTGCCAAAAAACCCAGAGATGAACAAATTAACAAAAAAAAAATAGTCTAAAAATTATATTGGGGCCAAACTTTCTGTAAGAGAAGCAAAGCTGAGATCCAGTAAGCTTTAAAACTTCTGTCTTTTTCAAAGTCATTTCTCAGTTTTGTGGCTGTGTGACTCTGTTCTCATCTGAGCAACTGGTCCCTATTAAATTCCCTCCTATTTTTCCATCTCTTCCTGATGTCATAAGGAAAAAAAGACTCCAGTGTTATGTGCTTATGGATTTGTGCTCTGTAAGGGTGAGGTAGCACCTCCCTGAGTTCACACTGATGCTGTAGCAGAACATGAGACATTGATGCTGACATAAAATGAGCTCTTGTAGAGCTTTCTGTGGTGGTTGTAGACCTGTTTGTGCCATCCCTGCACTGCAGTCCCCATCCCAGAGGCAAACTGGGGTCAGGGTCTGTGTCCAGGGGAAACTCCAAAGTGCCCACAAGGCAGCAACTTAAAATAAACCCTTCGGCTAGGACAGAAATAGATTTTGGATGTTCACATGGCGTGGTAGTGTGTCTCAGCAAGCTGGGAAGAAACTTTCCTTTAACAAATGGGAAAAGACAGTCAGAGAGGAGTCCATGATGGCTACTGTGGCACGGAGGGAGCTGGGTCACACCCTCAATTTGTGCATTCATTCCCTTCAGCCACTGAAGGCTGGGATAATTACACCCCCCACCAGGGTTTGCAGAGCTCTCAGTAATTCCAGACTCAGTATTTATATTCTGCAGTAGAAATGTGTGTGTGGTTTTTTTATATGACACAGTTTTCCAAGCTTTTTCTTCCAATGGGACTGTCAGGATGTCTGTGTGTAGCTCACATTCTTTGTCTGTGCTCATTACTGTTAGCAGCACAGACCCACGTAAGGATTGCATGGATCTGCCCAATTCCCAGAAAAATAATTAAAAATAAAAAGAAAAACTCTGCCATTTGTCATGAGATTGGTTCAAAAGAAAGAAGAGATTCTGAGAAACAAAACTCATAAGGCAAAGCCTAAGGACAATCGAGTCAGCCTAGGCATAGGAATTTGAACTCTGAATACCAGTGGGGAGGAAGAATGGCTTCAGTTGGCTGCTTTTGAGAGACTTGCAGGAGTCTGTGGCTTTAGAGACTTTTCCCTGCTCTTCATTCCCACTTTATCCCATAGATTACGTGGTAGGAGGACTTGTATGTCTTCAGGAAGGGTGGAAAAATGGAAGGCAGGATGGCACTCAGTGGCAAACACCTTCTAAACGACGAAGAACCAGGAAAAGCAGCCAGTTAGTTGCCTGACTTGACTCAAATCACAGCAGTGATTTCCCTCCCACAGCTCCCACTCCAACAAGATTTCTCCCATAATGTGGGATAGTGTACCAGTTTCAGGGCAAAGAGCAAAGGTGAAAAATCCTGTTAGCATCCATTTCCCATCCACGTAAGAGAGGAACAGTTCACTCACACAACAGCTGGATCACAAAACCGTGGAATTAGATGGTGGATGACTTCCTTCAATTGTAGTGGTCCTGCATTTCTTTTTTGCCTTTGCAGGGCAGGAGAAAAGATGGGAATCTCCTCCCCAGCCCCTTCAGCTGGCATGAAAGTGAAGGGAGAAGCCCCCCTTAGTCTGGTGGCATACAGCAGAACTCCTGAAGGTGGACTTCAGCTTCCAAGGGATTTCCAAGGCAAACCTTTAGACTTTTGCCATTTAAACTGCTCCAACCTGTGGGTGAATGAGATATCTATGATGGAAAAGTGTATCAAGAGCAGGGATTTTGGAATTTACACTGGGAAAGATGTGTGTCCTGGAAGAATGTGTCTCTGCTCAGCTGGAGAGCAACAGGGGCTCAAGAGTGTTCCATAAATTAAGTCTTTCCCAGCAATTAATTCACTTTTCCATAGTGACTGGATCACAGGAGGTGGGAGGAAAAGAAGAATGAGTCTGGATGATTTTCCCTGGTCTGAAAGACAAGACAAATATCAGGACTTGGCAGGTTTGAGCCCAGGACGTAGCTTGGACAGCATTTACAGCATGAATGTAAAGAACACCTGTGGGGCTTCATCTGTCCTAGAATTCAAAGCCTCCCAAAGTTCTTGAAGCCCAGCTGGACAGAGGAGAGACATTTCTATTAGAAAAGCAGCTGCAGATCTGGATTGGGGTGTAATCCCTTTTCCTTTGATTATCCACCACCATTGATCCAGACTAATGAATAATTAGGAATGGAAAGCTAATAATCAAACAAATTAATATTGCACAGTTTGGCTCAACTGTGTATGTTTCAGATGAGAATTATGCTTGGATTATGGTGGAAGGAAAATGTCAGTTTATCTGAGAGAGGGAAGCTCAAGGGAAATAAAAAAAGGAACAGCTGGACATTGTTCTCTGCACATGCAGGAGTTTTGGCTGACATTGATGCACAAATTGAGATTTGAACATTAACTGGGCTCAGCTGGGCTTCCTAAATAGCTGCTTTCAAAATCAGGGACTGGCTCTCTGGGAATACCAAACCACTTTCCAGACTGCAGTCCTTGTAGTGCCACAGAGGTGAAAGACCAACCATGGCTTGGGTCTCCATCACTCTGAAATCATGCAGAGGTCATCAAATTGTTGCAATCATTCTGGCTTTCATGGCCAAAGAATTGCAATGGCTGAAAAGAGCATTTGCCCTCACCCAGATGACCAAACTGGGACTGTGATTTAAGTTATTTCAAATAACAATTCTACCAAATGTAACCCTCAATCTTTTTAACTCTCTCTCTCTCTCTCTCTGTGCAATGTGAGGGATTTAAATTGGGACAGAGATGGGGAGTAAATACGCAAATTGAATAAAATTACACCAATTAAATGCAGGTTTATTTCAGATTTTGCAGTGGATTGTCAGTTTGAAATATTTTGTTTGCATTCAGTATCTCCTACTCCTAAAAAGCAGCAATGTCAGGGATGTCCTGTGGTCACAGAAAGAAGTAAGGTGGGTGGCTAGAATGTCTCTAGAATATCTCCTGCCATGAGGACATCCAATACCATGCAAGATTTGGATGGAAACTTCTGGTGCCTCATCCAACCCCAAAATATAGTTGAATTCAAATTCTTTAAGGAGTTAATGTGTCACTGTTTGTTTTCATTTTCTATTTTAACTTTCTGGAAAGCCACATATAAGGCATGCTACAACATTTTCCAGCCTTCTCAAAGAGATGGGGATGCCAATTCCAGGTAGAGTCCTTAAAGTGGTGAAGCAGCAGTTGTTTCCATGGGATGATGTTGCCCCTCAGCCTTGATGAGAAAATTAAGCCTCTTAAGCTTCATAGTGAAAGATTTGCTTTCCTGCCCTGGATTGTGTTTGCAGTTCTCCTTTGAACTCTCTACATTGTTTAGATGACTTTTCTGAAATGTGCTGCAGAGCTGGACACATCATTTAACAAGTTTTAAATGGAGCAGTTTATAGAGGCAAGGTCACTTCCCATCTTCGACTGAATGTACATCCAAAAGTTCTGCTGCTTTTTATTTTGCAATAGTTGCCACTGAGAAAGTTATCAGTGTCTCATTTGCCACTTGCCAGATAAATTTATCCCCTCCCACACACAGAGCTTGCAGTCTTGTCTCCCAGACATTTTAGCCTCAGTTTGACTTCATTAAAACAACTTTGATTAGACTGTGAATAATGAATCATTCCTTTCCTATTGATTATTTACTAACTCGTCTTTCTTGTGATACCAGAAAACTGAATTTACAGAGGCATTATATTCTCCTGGGATGGTTCCTAATCCTTAGACAGCTTTGAACCAACATTACCTTTAGTTTTTTCCTCTCTTCAGTGCTTTCCTGAAGCCCAGAGAACTTGAAAGATCACTGGAACACTTGATAGCATAAAATCATTGCCTGACAGGACAAACCACTTCCAAAAGGGTCTCTTCTGCTGACCACACCATGTGACCTATTCTTGATGCATGGGCCTTCATTTTCTCAACAGGAGAACAGACACTGTGCTGCTGTTGGCTCACTGGAAAGCATTCTGTCCAGCCATTCCAATTTTTAAAATATAATCCTTATTATTTCAGCACAAGATTAACCTGACTTTTTAGTTTATCCGCTTCATAGCTCTGGAGGCCTTTTCAGTTCTGTCCAGTAACTACTGAGTTTAAATATACAATTTCTCAGTTCCCTGTGTCCATGCCTGTAACTTTTTCTGTGGAAGGTTCCTGCAGACTGATATTTTATTTATTGCTTTGGGTTTTGAAGATGCACTTTGTTTTTCCAGCTCTGGGGAAATGGAAGGAGCTCCACCTCAGCCCTTCATACCCTTTGCAAGCTGGCCAGCACTTCATGGGCAACTGGATTCTTTGGTTCCTGAAGGATTATCAACACAAAGAGAAACATTTTTAACTCACGCAAAACTTTCCAGAGTTTTCTGTCTGAACCATCATGCCAGAAGCTATAGTTACAAACAAAAGTTAAATAACAAGTAATGGTGAAATTACTTCTGTGGCTTGCTGCACTGTGGTCCGGGGAGTGGGTGAGGACTGCCTGGGGTTCAAGGCTCACACTTCTGTCCTTGCATGTGCTCAGCAAAACTCCAAAACTCTCCAGTTACTGTTTTCACTCACACTAAGGACACGAATCAGAGCTCTTGAGAGGTTGAGGCTCAGGGTCTCACAGTGTAGCTCAGGCTCTGATTTTGGTCTTCTAAAGTCTCATTTGCACTGACTTTTCCAGAATAAACACTTTGAGGGACTCACTATAACCATAAAATCTGTGACAGAAGGGGACAATAAGCCCTGATGCAGAGTCCTAAATGATAAAGGTATTTTATAGGAATTTTTGCTTGCACAGGGGTGGGTACTGAATTGTCGGGTGAGCACATACATAGCCAGCAACCAAAAGCCTTGATATCTTTGGCACGATCACATAAATATTGTTTCTCTTAGAATAACATGTTCTTGAACTGTTTCTCCAGTGTATTCTCTGCACATATGCTTCCTATTAGTCACAGACAGGGAAGTCTTACCCAAGAGCACTTGTATATCCAATTTTCAGAGGTGAAAAGGAGAAAACTGAGAGGTTTCTAACACCATCTTACAGTCTGGTTTGAAAACTTTCAATCTGCCCCATGTTTCTTTACAACTGTGCATGTGTTAAAGGACATGAAACCTGTGCAGGACTTTAGATGCTTTAGCACCCTTCCCACAGTTGTGATCTCCGTGATAATTCTGCTGGTTAGGGATGAAGCAGAACTTTAAACACAATTAACATTGTAATAGTGTTACAAAATAAAATAAAATAAAGAATCCCTCTAGGGGATTCTGGGAGAACTGGGGTAGTTGAGCCTGGAGCAGTGGAAGGATGACATTTTTGTGGCCTGAAGGTAGTGAAAAATGGAAATGCACCCTGTCCCAGAACAGCATCCAAGACAGGCGATGCAAACCATTCCCTGAAGTACCAACTTCTCCCTAAAGAGCTGCTCCTTCATTTTCAGATGGCCAAAGGTGATGTGCATTCTGTGCTTTACATCAAGCTCAGTCCACATTTTTCTAGTATTGTTTCTCCTCCTGGGAGAGGATGGAACGTAACTCATCCATAAGGAATCACTTCAGCCTCACCTGAATCCCTTTGGAAGCCTCTTTGACACACACACACACACACACACACACACACAGAGGCTCATGCCAGCACTTTCCACCTTGACAAACATGGAGGACTGACACAATCTCACTCCAAGCTTGGAAACAAAATTGATGGTGTGTCAGAATGACTCACAGCATCCCTTACCTCATGTTTTGCCTTCTACCTCTCAACCCTGCCTCATTTCCCTGCTCCTGCCCCTCTGCAGGTGGCACATAGACCTGTCCACTCAGGGCTGTCACCCTGCTCAGTGTGGCTTCTTGTCTTCACCTCCCTTTGAGGAACTAGAGATGAGCTGCAAATTCCATTGTTTTCAGGATTTCTGTGTTACTGGGAAAGACTTTTATGTCATGAGTCATCCCACCTTATTTCATGTAATATATTATTTAATATTATTTGTCCCAACCATCCACAGAAGGTCAGATCTCATCTGGGCTCTTACCATCTCTTTTTTATCTCAGATCTCAAGCTACACAACCTTGCCTTGTAATCTTGGTTATCTTGTTTTGGGAAAATCCAAATCCAAAATCCTCCAAGTCTCCTTAACTGGGAGCAATTGACCTGTCATTTTCCTCCTCTGATCCCTCACCTCATTCTTTTCCTATCATATGAAAAAATTCTGCTTGTTTTCAATCTCAGGGACTTTCATTATCTTCTTTTCAATAGTATTCACAAGCTGACAGAAAACTCTGAGGGCAAACATCTCCATCTATTTGTTTTATTTTCTCATGATCTCATCTTAGTCATTTTCCCAGGTTATGTTTTATACACAAAAAAAATTAATTTTTTTTAATATATTCTGAACAATTTTATTGTTGTACACTGTGCTCATTCATACATCAGAATTACAATTCAGACTTCCAGAGTTGTTGATGCTGGAAGGGACCTCTGGAGGGGATCTGCTCCATCCCTGCTCCACGAGGGATGATGGTTCAAGTCTCTGTGAAAATAAGATCAACAAGACAAATCTCAGTATTTTCTTTGGCCACACATTTCACAGGTCAGTAACCTGCAGATGCCCAAGTAATTTGATTTCTCACAGCCTCACTTCAAGTGATGCACTCTCAGACTCCACACGAGATAATACCTGGAGGTAAAACCTAGCAGTGCAGTGTTGTGATTGAAATATGTCTCCATTGCATTTTTTTTTCTGAAGTATTATATTTTCCTGCTATTGGAAATTCCGTAATCTCTCTTCCAAACCCAGCTAGGAAATGATAAAATGCTCACATCTTAAACTAAACAATCCTTGAATTCTGCCAAAAGAAACAAACCTACATGCTGAAAAACTCATTACCTCTGTGAAAGTGTATGAACTTGCTAGGAATGCCATGATTTATAGCTTTCTTTTTTTTATTAATGATGATTTCTGATGGGATTCAGCTCAAAACATCAGAAGTCTCAGTGTTGATATCTACATGTAAACTAAGTGCCTATGATCCTTATATGTTGAGATCTGGGATTTAATTCAGTTACCTTAATATAGGTATCAAGGCACCATATTTTTGTGTCAAGGGGAATTTACTTTATTTGGGATTCCACTTCCCATCTGATAATCAGTTGATAATCCACAAATTTGTAGATCCTGTATAATGCCCACCTTTTCCATATAGTTTTATGCCAAATGGCACAAGACCCCAGATTTAGACAACTCAGTCAAGGGTTAAAACTGAACTTAGGGTGTTTTGAAGACTGCATTGAGGAAAATGCACGCATTTGATCAGTTTAATTATCCTCTAGACTCCATTGATTGCATGGCTGGACATCCACAGATTACAGAGGGAAATGGGACACAATTCCATGTATAACACCCTGATATATAAATGTCTTAATCCCTCAGGTGAAACCCATCCACATATTTCTAGACATCCTGGTTCCAATTTCGCTGTCTCCAACCCATTATATTTCTTGACAAGTCAGAGTTTCAAGTAACAGCTGGAAAAAAAACACATGTAGAAGAAAAATACCAAATATTTTGAGGGTTGTTGGTTGAGGTTTTTTTAAGCAGAAGGTTTGGAGACCTTCCAAGGAAAGTGCAATCAGTATATATTAGGATTTGCTCAACAGCCAAATGCTGTGGACAATTCCAATTCTATACGAAACTGAAAAACTCATATGGAAAGGGACAGATTATTTCTCGTTCCAGAAAACTTCTCCAAAATACTACATGGATGCAAAAACTGAAAATGGAAATACATTTAGTTCAAACCATTATTGGTGCCTTTTAATTGCAGTGTTTATGTATCAATTGTCTTTTAGTTGTAACATTTACATATCAACTGTACATTTTCTTACTTTTATCCTTCTTTTTGTAGGAGTATTTTTATATTTCTCTCTCCAACTTGAATTTAGATCTTTTCATCGTGGAAAGTAATTTACTACCCTTGGAAAACTAGTCCAGGTTCTGACAGATCTCATGATTATAAAGCTGTTTATTGCAATAAGTTTCAATTACTTTTTTTTCTCTTTCACATTGTTTTATCCTCCTGGTGATGTTCATAGAATCCCAGAAAGGTTTGGGTTGGAATGGACATTAAAGATCATCCAGTTCCTCACTCCTCTGAATTAATTAAAGGGACTCCTCTGGGTCCCTTTTTCTCTGTTGCACTTATCTGCCTCATTATTTTAAGATTATTCTCGGGTCCCTCCACCATTGCTGCACTAGGTTATATGTAAAACGTTTTTTCTTCATCAATTTTAGCCTTTGCATAGCTTTTGCTGTTTCTCTGGATTCATTCCTGCCTCCTTGTAGAAGTTTTAAATCTAGAATAACGTAGTTCCCTACAATTTTTTCCAGCCGTGACATGTCAGATTTAACTATTGAGCACTCAGAAACATCTTCCTGTGGATTGCCTGCCTGTATTTTAGGATTATGATGTTGCTGTTTTCTTCACAGTTAACAACTTTCATAATTGGACTAACACGATAAGCCTCAGTGCTTAAGGTCTGCCTTGCATCCTCTTTAAATCCAGTTCTCTTCTGTCAGGAGTTGCATCCATTCTGAAGTGAAATGAAGGGTTCTGCATAACCTTTTCCACCATGGATCCACAGTGCCATTTGGCAAAGCAATATGCCAGCTAGTCATGAGAACAAAAACACAGTGAACTCAAAATATCCACCTTTTTTTTCCCCCTTCTTACCACAGGTTAAAATTAGAATAAAATAATCGGCTAGATATAAACTTGGTGAACTTACACTTTCCAGCTGCATTTTTCCTTCACCACCTGAAAATGTGGCATTTAACTGTCCTGGGTCTAGCTCTGAACCATTTTACCCACATGTGAATAAGCAAAAATCCTGTGGAAATAGAGAACTTACAGAATGTGGGCATGATAACAATTTGGGACCTTTCCATGATATTATTTGCCAGCACAGATTTTCCCAGGACAATAAATGGAAATTCTCCAGGAGAAGAAAACAATGGTGGTGCACTGTGAAGGAATAATGGAGAAAAAGCATTTTTGGTGGTGAAAAGAGCTGGGGCTGTGAGATTGCCCTTCTCATGGTACATTTGTGATGCTGTAACCAATGCTTTAAAAAACAGAATAATGATGAATGGGGCATTACACAGCAACTTATTCCAAAGCCTGGCCATTTTCCAAGGGATTGTCAGCTTCACCCTGCCTGTGGTGTGAAGATTTTGGCCCTGGGCCTTTGATTCAAGCCTAAAATTACTCTCCAACGATGCTCATTCCCAGGACAGTTCTGTCCCAGACTGAAATTGCAGATTCATGGTTGGTTTTTCTGCCACTGACCACAACAGGCCATGGCCTACAGCAAAACCTGTATTCAGAGAGGTTAAATAACATATACAATTTTGTTAGAGCAACAACACACCATGAAAAATGTACCACAGGCCTTCCTTGCTATGTGGCAAGTCCACATTAGCACAGTATATCCCTTTTGCAGGGGCACAAGGAAACAGTCTTAAGAAAACCTTTGATTTTCAGGGGTCATGTCATTTTTCTATTTTAAATTATTACTAGGACTGGCACAGGGTGGAAAACACTTTAATTTTGCTGCATTTCTTGTGAAATACCTTTAAAATGTAAGTTATGTCAAAATAGTCTCGATAGCAATTTCCATGATGACAATGCACGGAAATAAAACATGAGATAAGAGACAAAACAGAATCCTAGAAGATGAGAAACAGAAATTAATCAGTGATCCATGGCCTTGAGGATGATACAGAATGAAAGCAGATTGGATGCATTGTTTTGAAGGTTTCAAATAAGGAGAAAATAACTTATTTCAGGCTGGGGTTTAACTGGTATTTGGAAGACTTCCAGTAGTCACAGAGTGATTGAGCCTTGTGCTTTAAAATAAAGTACAAATGGCTTGACAAACCACTGGGAATTTATGCAGCCAAGGAAAAGAGGTGGGGAGGGGTTGGCAGAGGCACATTCCTGACTCTCATCTGGATGGGATGTTAGAGCGCACCAGTCCTTGGCTGGTGTCAAGGATTTCTTGTAAAAACAAATCGGGGGGGGAGGGGGGCACGGAGCTCTCAGAGCCTTTCCTGGGTGATCCAAGAATCCTGGCTCAGTGTCCACTGCTCTGCACACCCTCTGCTTCTGCACAAACATTCAGAAATTCTGTTTGAATTTTGAGCACAGTAAGCTGTAAATGTATAAGGCAGATATTCTTTAATGGGTAAGAATTCTAATGCTGTTTTCTAGGATTTATAAATACACTTCTTCGGTAGAGAAACATAAAGCCTGAAAAGTTCTTAAAAAGAAAATCACTCAGAGCAATTTAAAACAATTTTGAAAAGAAAGACACAAAGGTAGGATGATGCAGATATCAATCTTGGCTGAGTTATCACTGCCAAGAGACAGATGGCACTCACTGACTCATGGTAATAATCACAGAGATCAGCTTTTAATTCACTGATTGCCAACATGCAGAGAAAAACATGATCAATAATCTATTGCTGTTTTCTATTATTTTCAACCAGTGCTGATGGAAAATAAGGATCACTGGGGCTGTGCACACCACTAATAGTGAGTGTTCAGCTGAGCACGAACCCACATGATGGCAGAAAACATATTTTTAACGTTTTGTTTCAAATCTTTCTGCATTCTCCTCCATAGTCAGAAGTGACTCTGAGACTACAGAGCCCTGCTAAAATCAAGTGCCTGCAAAAGTATCCCCAGCACTTTCAGAGCATGTTCTGAAACATGCTGAACGTGCTGTTCAAGGGAATAATATGTGAATCACACCACGTAGGCTCAGCTTCTCTACAAACTCAGTGGGGAAACTAAGGCCAAAATATCAGTGGAAATTCAAATATCACTGCCTTCCAAAAGTTCAGGTGAGAAACCAGTGAACTCCACCCTCCCAGCCTGTAACAACCAGGTTCTCATCTTCGGTGCTTCAGCCAAGAAGTTTGGTGGGTTTAAATCCTTCTCTGGTGTTTCTGAAAAGTAATCAGCCTACCTTTCCCAGAGGAAAAAAAATTGTGGAGACAGCCACACCCTATTAAAGATGATGGATGGTAGAAGCTTTTTGACATAAATGGTTTTCTGCAGGAGACACACCCCAGGACCTGGATCTGTTCATTTCAACCACCTGGATCCACAGGGTGTGACAGGAGGATGAGTTGGTGGGATCTGTAGCTGGAACTCCTCTGGGGACTTTCAGCAGCACTGCTTTCAACTCTCCTGGGCAGGCATTAGGAAGATAACATGGAATATTTCCCATTTAAGAAATGGTGCCACAGACAGAAGATCAAGCTGGCATCAGCAGCAAAAGAAATTGTGGATGAACATCTTCAGGGCAGACATTTGATTTGGAGGATTCCTGTTACTCCTGCAATGGAGGGCAGATGACACAGCTCCTGCCCCAAAGGCTTGTTCCTAACTACTCCAGGGGAGAAGCTCTGCCCCACTGCATGTAATAATCTCTCCTCTTTCCTAGCAGGCTGCTGTGGTTTTCCATTTCCTCTAGCTGGCTTGGCCACGGGGCTTTTGCATTTTTTCTTTTCCTTTTATGTAACATGAACACCAGGTAGTAAAGATCAAGTGGTTTGATGTCTGGCTGAGGCATCACCTGGGTTTAATAACTCAGAGTCAGTGTGGGGTATTAGAGGGAGATGGGCAGAGAGGGGGGTAGGATGGGCATGAGAGATGATTTCCAGATTCTTTCTCTTCCTATTGTGTCCAGAGTTCAAAAGCAACAAATGCCAGAATCTGCAAAATGCAGACGAAGTTTTTCTTCTTTTCTCTGCATTTGACTTTTCCCTCACACTGGACCAGCAGAGCAGTAGTGGTTTACAAGCAGTGTACTAGCAATAGAAACTAGTAAACAATGGAAATATAACCAGGAAGAACTAGGAAAATTCCGATGATGGCAGGGATTAGTTTATATACTACAGGAGGTAGGAATAAAGGAATTTGGGGTGTTTTCTGACCATGAAAGCCAACAAAGTCTAATGCAGCTTGAAATCCCTCAGGCACACCAAACAAAGCACCCGAAGAGGAGCAGCTGGATTAAATTTGACTTAAAAGCCACCATAATTGGCACTGGCCAGTAGTCTCCAGTACAGGGATAAGCAGAGTGATTTTCCAATGGCATAAATAATAGCCTGGTTTGAGTTCTGACTCCACTATTTCAAATTCATGAGCTGATTGAGAAACTTGCTCTGATCTTGCTGCATGCAATAAATTGGGCCGTGAAGGAGTAGCCTTACATGTGCATCCCCATAAATTAAACTGAGATAACCACACAGTTTTATTGAACACACAGCAGCCTCTTCGTTTGCTGAGACCCAGGGCCTGATTTCAAAAGCTTTCCTCTGCTGAAATCTTCCATATCCTGTCCTTAATCTCTTAAACCATCTCAACCCTGGAGCACAAATATTAGAGAAAAACAGGGAGATACATTTTCATTCTGTGTGCTTCCTCTGTGTGGATGTGAATGGCATTCACAATCTCTTCACTGGCCCATGTGGTTTTGTCAGCATCTGTTTCTTGGAAATGAAGTAAGTTGCATGACCTCTTCCACAATTAAATTCAATTCACTGCTGTTAAAAAGAATCCATATCATATTCTTACTTCAGTAAATGCATAAAGTTCCAGCTCCCAGTTACCTCTTCCTCTCCTTCCTCTGTTTCTCCCATTACAAAGCTGTTTCCAAACTTCAGTGGAA
Source organism: Certhia americana (assembly GCA_018697195.1). Classification (NCBI taxonomy): domain Eukaryota; kingdom Metazoa; phylum Chordata; class Aves; order Passeriformes; family Certhiidae; genus Certhia; species Certhia americana. Next base: position 3,000,296 of record CM031858.1, read on the forward strand.
GCATGGCCAGAAACATTTCATTTCAAAATACATATTCATTACTCTTCAGATAATCCCCACTATTCCTGTGCTATACCTTAAACAATTCTTTTTCACTCCTCCATCTTTCTGCAGTTATTACAAAAAAATTCAAATAACCCCCCCCCAAAAAAAAACAAAGCAAAAAACAGCCAAAGCCTTTCTCAATCACTGCTTTTAGCCAAGGTTTTACATTTTCTGCATTGTAGCCAAGGTGAGTAATTTAAAACAGACATCAAACAATGCCAGAGAGGAGACCTCTATACAAGCAAGATTAAAAAAATTTTTAAAGGTGAGCTTTGGCTCAATTTAAATTGTATTTCTGCTAAACCTCATCCTGTCTCTTAAGATACTATGTCTAAATTTTCTAGAAGTCTTACAGTTATCAAAGTTTCCAAGCAGCCAGCCTGGTTTTCCAGGCTAATCCAGACTATTTCCACATGGAGCATCCTTTGGTATGGTGTGAAGAGCCTGATAAATTCCTCATGCAACATGAATGGCACTTTATATAAAATAAAATCATGCTTGGGGAAAAAATATAATTCTTTCTTTGGTTAATATTCTTTCCAGGAAGGAATTTCTTCCTTTTTTCTTCCTGCTGCCCATACCCCTGCCCACACTAGGTGGGCACCATGGCCAGCCAATCCTTCTTAGCTGGAAGAGTTAAAAACTGTTTCTTTCTCTCGTTTTTTAAGAATCTGAATTAAATTTTTACCAATGTCTTTTCTGGCTCCTAACTAAGAAAATCAGGTAACCTGTTTCAGACCTAAGCTTGTACTGCTCATTGAGATTAAAAATTCCATTTACTTCCACATGTATAACATGAGCAACTCATGGAGCACATTCCCCTGGCTCATTTAGGATTTGGGACCTGCACCCTGGGCAGGATAAAGAGGAAGGTGGTGACCCATTAAGGCTCCCCTGGTTAAAATATCTCAATTTACATGACATCTTGACCATGGCAATGCAAATCCTGCTGCTGCAGCTGCTGCCTTCAGACGTCTCTTCTTGGCTTTCAGATACAAAGCAAAATTTTAGATGCTCTCTGGGCATTAGCCTTGGATGCTGACCAAGAGTGTCCAGCAATTTTCTGCTCTCAAAGACTTTTAGCTGTTCACTCAGGCAAGTGTTTTCCACTGAGCAGAGAAAAGCAGGATATTGGAGGCAAGATTAAGTCTCCCAATTTCCCAGCACTGAATCAAACAAAACCTTCTTCCACCCACACATTGCTTTCTCAGCTTAACAACAAAAGCAACCTGCCAATCCCTCCCCACACAGAAACCTGTAGAGTTTTCATCAAAAGTAAAGGAAAGGTACAGCGAAATCTCTCAAGCCCACCAGGCACAAATTGCCGTAATTCCTTTCAAATTATCTGCTGTTATTTTCTTTGAAATCGCTGGGTGAATCAGATGAGAAGTGAGGGAGCAGGGGTATTTCCTGTACCAAAAACATGCCACAAATAAAGACAAGAAAGTTTTTCTCCTCTCTAGAGCAGCATTTGTTGGCCAGAAATGTCAATGCTTCTGGGCAAAAACTTCAGTCCAGAGAGGTGATGCTTTAAGTTCTAGCTTTTATATTTCTCAGATTTTGTGCTGTTTCAGTGTGTAGTTCTGGGTTTCATGTTAAGTGTTGGTGAGCTCTCTTCACTGAGTAGGGAGACAAAACAATTCCTTCTCCAGCTTGGCACCAAGGACAGCCCAGACAAATTTCAGGTCCAAGAGCAAAACCAACGGTGAAGTGAGAAGCAAAAACAAGGAGGATGGAGCTTCATAACCTGAAGCTGTAATTGGACAATTAACCCAATATGCTGATGGACCAGAACTTATCAAAGTGTGAGACCTCATGATTGGCCATCCATTCTGTGCCCATTTTGGGTTCATCTTGGTTGTGGCCCAGTTGGGCTTTTGTGCTGCCCAGGTGTGTCCATTGAGGCCTTTTAATAAATCCCTGCTTTATCCTTTTGCTCTGTCTGGTCTCTGTTCCAGGTCAGCCTCCAGAAGGCATCAAGGCAGGTAAAAGCAAATAGGAGACTTTAAATGCCATTGTAATTGTAGGTAAGAGGGAGATTAATTTGGTGAAGGCCACCAACAAAAAGAAAAAAAACAACCAAAAAACCAACCAAACAAATTGAAGAAGAACCCACTGCAAATATGGGCAAGAAAAGAGACAGGAAAACAAAGTGAGACTCAATCTTGATAAAGCTGAGACAGCTGCAAAAAAGAAAAGCAACCAAAATATTTGCACTTGCAAGGAATGAAGAGAACTAACGATGAATATTCAGAGTCTGATGGAAAGAATTGCTTCCAGAGCAAGAAACTGAATTTAGGTATTCCCAGACCTGCAGGGGCTGTGGTGACTTCCTAGAAGCAAGGTGGAAAAAAGAATAATTATTAACAAAAGGCCCATGAGAGTGAGTATTTTATCCAAGTTGTAGGATAAGAAGGGCTCTGGGGTATCATATGATTTAATGATGTGCTAAAAGAACAGAATTATGAACTTCTTTGAATTATATATAAGTATATATATAGTAATCATATGTCACATATATATTTTTATATATACACCCCTAGGTAGACAAAATCCAGGATAAATTATCAAGGTGGAGGAGAGCTTTCCCAACAAGACCTACTGCATAATAACTCCCCTGAGGAAGTGATGAGCACAAAGTTCCTTGAAATTCTAAACATGAGGGTTTTTTCCCAAACCCACAAGGGTGCACTGGACACAAAACCTGTGCTGGCAAGAAATTGGAGCATTTAATAATCCTCTCCCACCTCTGGTTTGTGAAGACCTTTGGGGTTTGAAGGAGTCACAGAGATGTTGACAATGCTTTCCAGTAGTTTGCTGTCAGTCCAAAGGGAGGAATCAGCTGGAGAGTTCCTAGAGCAGCTCCTGCCATCTCCCAAAGCAGAACACTCTAATCATCCTGTCACCCTGGAACGTGATGGAAACAGGAGTGGAAACAGCTAATGCCACAGAACATCTGGTCTGCTCTAAAGACCCAGGGTCTGTCATTAACAAGGACATTTTTACTTCCTTATTGTTGTGATTCCTTATTAATTTCATGGGAAAAAAATCAGAAAAACAAGGAGGAAAATAATCAAAATTGATGAGGCAGAGGAATAGCATTTTTTCTTATTTTCCAAGCTTCTTTCCAGTACATCCCTGCTGACCCACCTATCTCCAGACCCACCTCTCTCCAGATCAGGGAGCCAAGGCAGTGTCTTTGCCCAGGAAAACAAACTTGTGTACCCTCTGCACGTGGGTTTTTCCTATGAATCACCTCCTGGTGTCATTCCAGATACTTTCTGTGCGTGTATTAAAACCATTCCAAGAGTGGGATGGATATGAGATGAAAGATGCCTTGATAGAAGAAGCTCTAATTTCATATGGAATTGCTTCAGGACTTTTGGGAAAACCAAGCAGATGTGTTTCTGAGCATTAACTTATCACTGAATGGGCACTGTTTCCACATAATTGATATTTCAGTCTTGGGATTTCCCTGACAACCTGCACCAAATCATTCCTGTCTGTTAATGTCCTGTCAGATTTAATGATTCTGGCTTCTCTGACAGTGTTATCCTAATGTGAAATAAATGCCTTCCTGATGCTTCGCTCTGTGTTGCTGATGACGTGATAGATCAACATTTTTATTTATGTTTGTCTTTTGGCCTTCAGAGGATATTCAGAGCTGGCCACTGAAGGCCATGAAATGGATCCTGTTGGCTTCACTGGAAGTTAGACCAGTCCCTTGACCAGGTGGGAATGCAATGGGCACTGATGCAGATCTGGAGGGGATCAGCCTCAAGGCAGGGGAATAAATCTCAAAGGAAACCACTCCTTATTCACTTAAAACAGATGAGTTATTTGAGAGAAAAAAATAGTTTTGCCAGAGGAAGGGAAATAAGGGCGACTCTTGAGGCTCACAGCACCAGTTGCATTAAGAACACACCAGAGGAAGGAAAGCTTTCCTCACTAAGACTTCTTTCACTTTACACAATAACCCAATATCCAGGTTTCACATGCACACCACCTCCACAGCCAGCCCTGCTGTATCACCCACAAGGATTTACTCCAGCCACAGCATTTCCTTACTCAACCCTTGCAAGAAATAACATCTTTGACTCAGGCTTAAATTTTGCTTCAGAAATACTGGGTCCAAGCCAATGCCAGCAGGACAAATGGCTCTCCCTGGGAGTTGTCACCTTTCTGAAGACTAATCGTTTTCTTCAGGTTTTGCCTTTTCTGGGCTGCAAATCCCCATACCATGCTCCCTCAGGAATGATTATTATGGGAAGAGGATCAGAGTTACATGATTTGTCTCCGGAATTAAAGAGAGGCTTCTCCAGAGGTTCTCACCAAACACTTCCCTCTCCTCTGAATAAGTGCATGGATCCCAAACTGCTGACTTTTGTGTCAAACTTTGGATTTTAAAATGAGGTGACAGGAACATCTCCCTCCCTACATGACTATTCCCTGAATTACAGAGCCTACAGAGGGATGCACAAAGTTTTGGAAATATGATAACTGAACACTAAGGCACTCCAAGGGGCATATTTCCCATGATAAGGCTTGATTCTGACTTATTTCGTTGATTTTTCTGTGCCTGTTTAATGTGACCAAAATATCATCAGAATAAGTCAATGTAAGAAAACAGAATGGCCCCAAAAAACAAAATATGAGGTGGAGAAGAAAATACTGTCTCTAACACAGCAAATATTTCAGAAAACATCATTTTTCATTCCACTGTTTCCTCCTCTGTTTTTTTGATCTCCATTTTTTCCACAGAATAAGCCAGACCAAAAAAATTTTAAAAAAACCACCCCAAAAAACCCCAACAAAAAACACCATCCCAAAACCCTAAAGCTTCTCAAAAGGTCAGAATGATGAATAATATTTCATACTGCAGGTTGTAGAGTCATTGCATTCCTTTTCAACAACTCCAAAACCACATAAGAAAGTTTGCAAATACCTTTGAAGATAGCAGGGAATGAGTCCACTTACAGAGGGCCTCACTCTCCTACTTAGGCAATATTCAGCCTAATAAAACCTAATAACTGGCAAGAGCTTCCATAATTAGCAGCAAATCTTCTATATGTAAATTATCCCTTAATCTGCCAGTACAACTGTCAACATTCAATTAATTGGCCTAAAGGCCTGGTGCTGCCTCAGTGGGGCAAAGGAATTTTTTACAATTTATTTAGAGCTAAATCATAACCCAATTGCTATTTTCAGACACTTGAACACTCTCTGACTTTACAGATGTGCAACACCATTCTTTTCAGCAGCAGCAGCAGCAGTTGGTTTCCAGACAGATTTTGAAGCCTAATTTCAGGACTGACAGTGTTTTCTTGTAGTATAAATATTGTTTAAATACCAGGCACGTCAGCGGTCCTCAGTCATCCTTATTTGTCTTCATTCTATAAGTGAATATTCCTGAATTAATTAATCCCAGGGCACGATGGAGGGATAAACTACTTGTATTTCAGATGCACTTTATGAATGTGAGAAATTTCAAGTTCACAAGCTGTGCTTTCACTTCTTTTCCACTTCAACCAAACTCCTGGAAGGGGTGTTTTTTCCAGGAACCAGTTTCATGAAACTTCTTCAACCCAGAATATGAAATGCTCTCATGGTGTGTGATCATGTGTTGGACCATATTATCTTCTAATATAAGGACACCACTGCATGTGGAGTTAATGTTTTCTGATAAAAATAATCAGGGTTTTTTTGGTGGTATCAGCAGCACTTTCAGCAATTACTATAACAGAGTGAAGTCATTTAGGCCCAATAGGTCCCAACTTCTTAAAAATTCTTTTTCAAACCAATTTCTGAATTCAAATCATTTGTTTCAACAACAACAACAAAAAGTAAAGTTATTATATTCCTTGAATTCTCCAATGTGCAGAAACAGTGGAAATAGCAACAAAATTCCATTTAAAAAAAAAATAAAATACACATACATTTGTAAAGTCCTCTCTTTTGGCCAACGCCCACACCCAGCACAACCTGGAGTTCATCCTGCATCCATTTGTTTAAACAACCAGAAAACAATGAAACATTTCTGGACATTCCTGCAATTGCCTTCTATCCATCAGCTCTGGCAGCTGCTTGGCAACTCTTCCCTTGACCTCCAAAATAAACCCACCCTCTGAAGAAAACACTGCAAACCTCAAGAGCCAGCCTGCTAGCCTGCAAAGTGATTAATTTGGGTTTGAAACCAAAGCCAGTGTGCTGATAACATGAACAAAACAGAGGGATAAAAGCGTTGAACAGCTCCGAACAAATCGTTCCTGCTTTGCGGGATATTCTTACTTATTCTTGGAAAACTTCAGGTTTTCCAAGGGATGGAAAATGAGCACTCTGGGCAAATTTGGAAGGCTTAAGAGGAGATCTTCCTCATTATCCACCTCCTCATGCCCATCAATGTGGAGACGCCCTTTTTGAAACCTTTTTACATCGAACTCCTTCACATTGCTCAAGTCTCCGTCAGCTGAAATTTAAGAGCTTCACTCTCTGAAGCTGAAAATTCCTTCCATTATTTTCCTGATAAAACAGGAATATTTCATAGAATAACACAGACTGATAAGAGGTGAGGGCTGAGATGAAGAGGTGCCTTATGAAACCCAGTTAAGAAACACTTGGTTTATCTCAACCAGATATTATGAAACTCACCACAGGAATTGCTGGCTTAGATATGCTAGCCTGGGTTAGGAAGTGTTCAAGCCACATAATTAAAATTATGTCATTTAGCTTTAAAATCCACCTACCCTTGCAGCTATTGAACTTGCTAACTTCTCTGGAATTCACAGGACAATATTAGTTTCTACTATTTTTTTTTTTCCCAAAAAAATTATTTGCAAAGAAATGCTTAAAAAGCACCAAGAGAACAAAAGGCTTCCTATTTCTTTAGTAGTTTTCAAGTCAATATTGAAATCAGGAGTCATCTGCCTCGGGATTCATGAATTGTATGAAAAGTTAGAGTTCTTACCTACCATGTACACTTTTATCTCATGCTCATCCAGTTGTTTCTGGACATGCCCAGCTGTATCCAAGGAAAACTTAATTAATCTTGACTTAAGTCAAAACAAGCAATTTAAAGCATTTTAAAATCCTCTCTGGGGTTCAGGGAAAAAAGCAAACAAGCTTCGTAATGGAAGACATGATTTCATTTCACAGGCTCTTACTAAGTTTTTCTTCAATTTGCTTGCACATCTGTAACCATTTTCCCAAAAGAAAGCAACAAGTATTTCTTGTAGCTACAGAACTTGAGTTCATGTCCCATCTGATTTTTCCTGACAGTCCTCAAGATGCTCCTGGACTTTTTTCTGTTTTATTGTATTTCTCCCATTCCTTCCTTCATGTATAGCAAAAAGCCCTGGGGGTTTGTGATAGAGGGAATGGGGGCATCACTTTCTTGTTCCCTTTAACAAACAGAGTGTCCCCAGTATCCCAGGTGTGCATGGGCATGGCAGACCTAGGACCCCCCTAAAACACTGAGTTCCTCCTGCCTAAGTGTCCTTTTTGAATGGAAACAAATAGAATTTTTGGTTGAGGTTGATATCAGGAAAAAGTTCTTCCCCCAGAGCGTGGTGGGGCACTGAACTGGCTCCCCAGGGAATGGACACAGCTCCAAATCTGCCTGCTTTCAGGAAGCATTTGGAAAACACTCTCAGGCTCAGGGTGGGATTTTTGAGGTGTCCTGTGCAAAGCCAGGAGCTGGATTCAATGATCCTGGTGGGTCCCTTCAAACACATCATATTTTATATTTCTATGATAATGTATTTTTGTAACAAGCTCCACATACCCCTGTATTTACTTAACTTCAAAATGAAGTCTGTACTGGACATTGCTGAATAAGGTGTCATCCTCTAAAACCTGGTTAAATTCTTTACTCTCCTCAGGAAAAAACACTGAAATCATTAAGGACAAGTTCTAAATTCATTTCAGGGCATACAGAAGGTGATCTAAGTGGGTGGTTTACAGTTCACTGAACTATCACACATCCACTGCTCAGCCTGGAAATATTTCCAAGATACACAAACCAGCGAGGCAGGATGAAGCAAGGAGGAATCAAAGAGCTCAGAAGAGCTGGTCAGGGCCCAGGGGAGAGAGTGACCTGAGAAAGGTGCTCACATTGAGGTCAAGAAGCTCCCACCAGAGACCAGCTATGAACAGCAACTTCCAATCCCTCCTAGGGCTGATGCCAGTGTTTGGTGATGCCATTGGGAATCAAGGACAGCCCTCAACTTCAATTTTACCATGCAATAACAAACTGTGATCCCACATGTATCTCCCCCAATAGGGAGGCCTTTTCAGAAATCCTTGTTAAGTAAAAAGGTAACTTGGTTGTTGTCGCTCTCCAGGTTGTTTATTATTTTCTGATCAGCAATTTCTGCACATCAGGCTTTACACCAGCTTGGCCTGAGGGACAAAAGGCACCAAAAAGCTTCCAACACACAGAATCAAGGTTCTCTGAAAGAGAATTAACCCAATTATCACCAAGAATGGACATTATTTCTATTTTTCTACCAATAACTAACTAAATCTCTATGTGACACTGTGGCAAATTGTGCCCAATGTTCCTGTGTCCCCAGCACTGCAGAACATGGAGATGAAGAAGGAGGAAGAAGCCAAAAACCATAAGGGTCCTCCAGTTTGTCTTTATCTCCTTACCATGCTAACAAACCCAGAAATCTAAATTTCTCCCCCTGTGATAAATTACATTTTATGCCACTATCTAATTTACATTCTGGAAAGTTCTGCTACATCCCAGAGCCTAGGAAGCCCTTTCCACAGATGAAGTTTAAAAGCAGTGTTTGTCAGAGCGTTTGGATCCCTTAAAACATGCAGAGAAATACTCTCTGTATTCTGGGTTCCAACAACAAACTGTATGTTGCCTTGAACCTCAATGTCAAAAGGTTCATCCTGTTCAATTAGTCAGTAGAGGGCCACAACTCAAGAGAGACCAGAACACAATAGGAAATTTGGGGATATTAAGGACAAAGTTTTATCTACTGATCTGTTCGTGAAAGGAAAAGGTTATAGAAACTCTATGCTAAGCAAAATGTGAGAAGAGAGAAAACTTATTTTTCATTTTTAGTTTGTTTCTTAATATTAAAGGAAGGGAATTCTTCATTACTTTGTACAGGGCTGCACAGGTCTGGGCAGCAAAATTTTGGTGCTCAGGAAGGCAAATGTTTCAAAAGCTGAGAAAACATCCCTTTAAAAATTTCTAAACTGTCTTAATATTTACCATGCATGATATCAAGATTATCAGAATAAGAGCCACAGACAGGTCCCCCTCCTTTGAGGGAGAAGAAACACTGACATGTGATTCTCCTCCCACCAGACATGGGAAGGAGAATTATGTTAAGGTAGATGAAATTTTCTTTTGGATAGAAGTCCACCTTCCATTAGTCATCACAATAGAAATCTGGTAGAATTCAGCCACAGACAGTTGAGCTCTGCATTTCTTTACTCTACCTGAATTTAAGTCCTTTGTTCACATAAATGTAGGATTCTATAAAGGTCACTCAAACCCAAGCAAGAGAGACACATCCATCCTCACCACTGTGAGGTCTCAGCCTATGAAACCTTTTGGTTTTCTTCTTTATGTTCATTCCCCTGTTTGTTTCTTTGTTTGTTTGACTTCAAGACAACAATTTGCTGTCCTTTATTTCTTTGTTATTCATTCACTCAGGCATGCCTTCCTGTTTGCTTCTCTTTACCATATTTGATCAATCTTCTGAAACGCTAAATTTGAAAAACTGATTTTTTAATGAAAAATTCTTTAGAAATTAAGGAATTATTAAAAAAAAAAATTAAATCAGGAAATGCTTTCCTGGTGGTGTACATATGCATGACTTCTGAACTCTGATTGTTTATTTTTATAAAATCTTTGATTTGAAAACACTATTCATTCATTGTAGTTCTGACTGGTGATATGTGCTTTCTTTGTGCCTTTGAGGGTAGTTTTTGAAAATGAACTTATAAATGGTTTTAAAATGTAAATTTAAAAGATGTCTATTAAAACATAGGATGAAACTATAATAGGAAATGGTCTGGTTCTGTGCCATTGCTCAATTCTGTATGAAATATCAAACCTACCATTGATTCTGTGTTTTTTTCCTTCGTGATAAGCGTGTCCATGCCATAAAACCTCAAAATTCTACCAGATCAATAAACTATCCAGCTTCAGCTGAAGAAAGACTTTCTGTTTAGTGGGGCAGCAAACACATTATCCATTTCCACCATGAGCTGTAAACTTCCAATGTCACAGGAATGGGCATTTGCTCGGGAACAGTCCACCCATTTATCCAGCCTCTCAAAGCCGTGTCCTGTTCCCAGCCCGTGTTTGCTGCGAGCAGTGAATGCCAGCCCTGTGGGCTCGGGGTCTGATGGGCCAGACCAAAACACCCCTTGGCAGAACAATCCCCCCATGCTGAGATCTCTGCTGCCCTGGCTGCTCCACCTCCAGAACAAGAACTGGCCTGCTTGAAGGTACGAGCTGAAAATAGGTGATAAATCCATGCCATGACACCAGATGTGTCTCATTTACGGTGCATTCACAGCAAGATTTGGGAGTTAAATTCACATTTACTCGTTGAAAACAAGGTTTTATTAATGTAAGGAAGCTTTAAGTCATCAGTGTTTCAAGTCAAGCCTTGAAGATTTACATAACTGCAGCATTAGAAAGGTGAGGTTTGGAATTCCTAGAACTTGAAGTTTAAGTAGAGAAAAGCAAGAGAATGGGAAAGAAGTTCATCATCCAAGCTGCCCAGGTACCATTTAAATATCAAAGAAAGCCCTTCCTCTTTGTCCTCAAAGCTGTCAGAAACTGCTAAAAACCTTCCACCCAGCAGAGCCCCTGTAACAGGCTGTTAGCATTTGTCATCCTCCTTCTCCTGAAAAACAAACCCTCCATCCATGTGTTCCACTGCAGAGCAACAAAATAGATAATGCAGATGCCAAGAAAGGTCATTTTGTGTATTCTTCTCCTTCCCGTTTCACACAGCTTCTGTGAAAGATCCTGACAGGTGGTTTGAATAAAACATCCCACGTGCTTTCTTTTTTTTTTCATCAAAGGCTGACAAAGGATAATTTGTTCTGCATCCCTCCTGCAATGCCTTTATTGGGAAAAGCTGCAGCAGAGGCATTTTTTGGGTGCAGCATTTCTGGTGGCGGAGCTGAGCAGGAGGTGTGGGCAGACAGATAGATCAGACTGCTCTGATGCACTGCAGACCAACAGCACCTTTTCTCCAAGCCCACCAGAGCTACCAGAGATTCATTACAGCTGAGCCTTGGCCAGTGGGTGTCACTAAAATTAAGCGGTAAGGGAAATTAGGAAAAAAAAAAAAAAAAAAGGTGGCATGGGGGCAAGATAACCTGAATTTTAAAAGCATTCCAGACCTTATTTTTGGCTCCAAGCCTTGTTTTGAATCCTTCCTTTGGTCAAACAATGGCAATGAGATCAGAGCCAGGCATCCAGTGCCCGCTAATTACTAAGTGGAGTGACGCTTGCAGGGAATTGCTGGTAGGATGCCTGGAGGGGATGGGAAATGGTTTTACTGAGGTATCCCTGGTGGTGGTGGCATGTTTCTTTATGGGTTTCCTACTGCCCTGTCCCTCCTGCATTGGGGGGATGCCAGCCAGGTGACTCACTGAGGTTCTGCCCCATGTTTACTGCAACAAACCTTCCCACAGGGAGTTGCTCTCTGTGCGCAGCCTGATTTTCCCAAGAACATCTCAAAGGGCTAATTTTAAATGAACAAAAGCTTTGGAAGGCAGGGAGAAGGGAAGGGGGAGGAGGGTTTCTTGAGGGAGGAAAGAGATGGCAGAAATAGCCTCCTTCCTTTTTCCTCTCTCTTGTCCAAGATAAGGAAACATCACACGCTAAAGGCAATTTAAAAACAACTTAAAAGGCAGATAAATTTAGTCACAAGTATTTCACTGGGTGGACAGTCAACATATAGAGCAAATCTTCAGCCAGAAAGCTTTGAGGGAAAATTACCAGTTGTGAAGGCAAAGGGGCAAAAATCAAGGAAATTTGTTCAACATTAAAATTACTGTAGACGAGATCATAAATCCTCAATTCATCCACCCAGAGCAAAGGGAAGCTGAGTCGGGATGTTTCAGTGTACTTTGATTAGAGGAGTCTTTCTGTTAAAAGGGTGGAATGGCCCATGATGAGCACAAATACACAATTTTCATATTAAAGAGTTCATGTTGGTGTTCTATCAGGATTCAGACTCTTTTATAACTCTAAAAGGGTGAAAAAACTTATGATTCTAGGAGATAAAAAAGGAAGGTGATGAATGGACATCACAGGCACTGCTGTGGTCTGATGATCCTTCCGTGAAAAGCTGAAGGGACTTGCAGCTCTGAGGCAGGGAAATGCCACCAGAAAATGACGCTGGCAACTGCTCAGCAGCTGAGGTTTTGCACGGAACCAAGTCACACTCCAGATGCAATACAAGGATTATAATAAAGTCTCCTCCTTTTATGTCTCCTTCCAACTGTCTTTTTGCTAATTTGTTGACTGTCTTCTCAGTGATCTTTGGTTTATAAGGAATTTGAGCCAAGTTCTAAATTTTGATGGGCCAGCAAAGATATTCAATTCCTCTTTGTGGTGAGCATGTATCAACTACAGGTCAGCACTAGCTCGAGGACATCTGTACAATGCTCTGTTGCACTAAGCAAACATGTCTTTAATCTCTCTGTGCCATCTGGAAAATAATATTTCTTTTATTTTTCCCTTTTGATTTTCTTTTCTGTTGAGATTGTGAGTATCAAAAGGCAAGCCCTTTCTCTGATTACAAAAGGATACATCAACACAAGAAGGACAAACAGTCCAGGACCTGTTCCTTGGCCCTGAAGGCAAGCAGTGTGATTCATCTTATGGCCACAAGGCTAAACTTTGGTCCATGTGAAAAAAAAGAGTGGCCTCACCCACACCTCCTCCTGGGAGCAGGTTCTGACCCGTGGTAGTATTTGAACCATCTCTGAGCGTTTTCTGGGAAAGACAAAAATGGCATGGAGTGAAAATATTTCAGGGAGTAGATCACGATGGAAGATTGCAGGCCTGGCCCTGGTCATCTTTAAGAGCACAAACCCAGCTTAAATGTACAGTGCCCAAGACAAAATGACACCAGGTTGATTTGGACCTGTAGGTATTACTAGAAAAGAAAGGAAAAATTGGATTTTTCCAATTTTATTTTTGGTTTGGTTTCTGTTAACTCAAATGACTGGTCATGAGCACCTCCCAGATGGAAAATACCGACTCAAAGGCAGCAAGCAGCCCCTACACAGTCCAGCACATGCTCTGGTATGCTCCCAGCCATTCTTTACTTGGTTTTCCAGCCCTGGAAATACGTGTTTCCAACAGAATATTTCACACCAGTTCATGAGGGGGAAATGCCATTGAAGAGCATGACTCTCTTGACAGAGCAGTGCTGGTGTGCATTGCTTGGCTTGGCTGTGGTGCACTTTGAAACACACAGCAAGGAAAGAATCACCACTCAGATAATCCTTCCCAAGTGCAGCGAGAAGGAACTGCTGGTGCCACAGAGCAGAAAAGATTTCCAAAGCTTGGATTCTAATTTCCTGATCTTTAAAAAGAAATTGCTCATCTGCAGCTAATCATGTTTGCGCCTTTCGCCGTCTCCAAGAGCAACATTTTCCAAGGTGCTTTTAATGAACTGAACAGCCTCCTAAAGACTCAGGAGAGACAGAGAGACTGTCAGAGACAAATCTCTTTATTTGATTAGGCTTCACAGGATCTGGGTACATTCCTAACCGAAAAGAACACAGCAAAGATTGATCCTCCTCCCACCCAAATCAGTTGGGCTTTTTTCTCCGAGGCGGGAGCAAATCCAGCACACATTAATTAGAAATGCGTTTTGATGAAATGTTGTTCTGTACTGTGAGGCATGGAACCAGGAAAGCAGATTGGGTTGCAGGAGGGACACAGCTGGAAGTGACTTCCAAATGGAAAAGGACAAGGAGAGGCCAAGGTGGCAGGTTTGACCACAAAAGGCAACAGGGAACAAGAACGAACAAGAACCACAAAACGAACCTCACCTCTCGTGGGAGCTTGGCCCCTTCTATGGGACACAGTGGTGTAACCCCACCTACATTCCCAGCTCTGGGCCAATAGATAAAGGCATTTCTTCCTAATGAACTGCTTCTTGTGCCTTGGCAGACAAACACATAGTTGGGAGCAGTTGGGAAAGCATTTTGTCAGAGGCAGTCTGGCTGAAGGTTTGCTTGTAGCACTCTTTGCTAGAGTTCTGTTGGGCTACATTTCTCCTTTACAATCTGGTCTGCTTTTACTGCTTCGTTTTTCTTTAAACATTATTTCTACTCTACCTAAGAGATCATTTTTCCCCAAACACAGATGAAATTCTCAGAATTCTTAATTTAGTCATTTAGTGAATTTAGTAGCATATTCTTGCAATTACCTGCACATAACACGGTCTCATAAACACCTTTGACAGAAATCACAAGGCACATTCTGCACTTCAGGGCAGAGTCTGTGGTTTGTCAATTTGTCTCTCACTTTTACCCTCTCCCTTTTTCTGGAAGCCAAATATTGCATAAAATTTGAGCACATAATTTGAATCAGCTCAACATAAATTGAAATGTTGTCAAAGGCTTATTCACAAGTTATAGATTCAGTTCTAGAGAAAAACAGACTTTTCTTTCTGCTCTGTTCTTTTGATGATAATCTACTTCTGAACAAATGAAAACCTACTTCAGTTTTCATCTGTAGCTTTCCTGACATGTGAAAAATTGACTAATTCCGTGAAATAACATTTTCTTACATGTTTTCCTTCTTTGGTACAACGGAGATTTGGCCAGGACAGAGCACCAACCTGCCAGAATTATGCGGAAGGCGTAGGATTCGTGGTATTTCAGACCCAGTCAACACAATTAAGCCAGCTTTGTTCTATTTTAAATTCACAGAACACGGCAATCACCTCAGAAGTAACTTCCAGAAAGTTTTGATTTGCTTTGTTTTGTTTTGTTTTGCCTTAAACCATGCAAGTTCCGGGCTGATTTCCAGAACATTTAAGTTTCAAACCTGAATAATCAACTTCTGAGGGATCACCTGAGCTGAACCTGCAGGTCCTTGACAAGAACTACCAGTTGAGAACACACAGATCATCTCTGCATACAGAGTTCTGTTTAGATTCAGGCCTCCTTTTTTTTTTTTTTGGAACTGCCAAATCAGATCTTTTCAGAAGTATCTTGCAAAAATCTTTAACACCTCTGATCAAACCTGTCGGATAAATGAAAATAATCTGCAAAGCTCTCCAAAGTTCTAACAGTGCTGGTCTATGTGATTAAAAAAAAAAAAAAAAAAAAGGAAATCTTAGGTGCCTACATTAAAAAATACGAGCCATTATTCTATTTTTCGTTTCTGTTTTCTCTTTGATTGCAAACTGATTCAAACAACACCAGGTTAAATCTAGCTCAGTCTTTTCAGAGCTATGATAACCTCCAAAGCATCCTCAGCTTGCTGACAGGAGTCTCAAGGGTCAGAACTCTAAATTCCACCACTTAGGTTGAGTGCCAAGTATTCTGGAAAGAGAAAAGAAAAGAAACAAGTAATCTTCATATGTATCTTAACAGATGCAAATAATTTTAATAAAACTAAAGTGTTGTCTGGGACTCTGTGCACCCCTGAGCCTCATTCTAGTTTTATTCTGACATGTAAAATAAAACCTAATGAGAAGTTACCATTGATTTATGGGAAGAGAAAGGAAAATGTTATTTTTCTTTCATTTCCAAACTCTTGTGGAGTAATGGATAAGAATGATCTGTGCTGGATATTACGGTGTAGTTTAGATTGTGGTTACTGAGTTTTGGTTATGACATAGGATCACCAGAGAGACATGGAAAAGGAAGAATTTTAAGGCATCTTCTGGGCTTGCTGTACCTTTAGTTTCCAGAACTTTTTTTTGGTGTTTGGTATGAATTTGAACATTATTTACGTACTCTCATCTAAGTTGTTAGAAAAGAAAAACCTGGGACATTGGGATTCAAAATATGGAAGCCAAACAATCAGACCCCACTATCTGTAAAAGCTGTTGCTGCTTTTACAGAATTACAGAAGAGTTTGGGTTAGAAGCAATCTGAAAGCTCATCTCCTTCCAATCCCTCTGCCATGGGCAAGAACACCTTCCACTATCCCAGGGTGCTCCAAGCCCCACCTAACCTGGTCTTGGGCACTTCCAGAGATCCTGGGGCAGCCACAGCTTCTCTGGGTTATGTGTTCCAGGGCCTCACCACCTTCACAGGGAAGATGTTTTTTTCTAATATCTCATTTAAACCTGCTCTCTGTCAGTTTGAAGCCATTCCCCCTTGTCCTGTCACTCCAGGCTTTTGTAAACAGTCTTTTTCCATCTTGCCTGCAGCTCCCTTCAGCCACTGCAAGGCCACAATGAGGTGACCCTGAAATCTTCTCTTTTCCAGGCTGAACAATCCCAATTTTCCCAGCATTTTCTCCCAGGAAAGATGCTCCATCCCTCTGATCACCCTGGTTTCTCCTTGGGATCTCTCCAGCACCTCCACATCCTCCCAGGGCTGGAGCAGCTCTGCAGGTGGAGCCTCACCTGAGTGAGGCAGAGGGGGAGATTCCCCTCCCTCAATCTGCTGCCCACACTGCCCAGGGTATGATTGACTCAGCCTAATGATTCAGTCATTGGAGGGGAATGTGAAATCTGCATCATTTTTTGGAAGTAAAATGTCTCTTGACATTACTGGAAACTTAAGACAGCTATATCATAACTGAGACATTTCCAATGGATGGTAAAATGGAAATGGGTTCAACCTGGTCTGCTGTTTCCAAGCACAAAGTCAGAAAACAAAGGAGTTCTGCCATTGTAACAGCAGTCCCTATAGCTCCCCTTACCTTGACAGCTCGAAAATTGTGAAAACCAATTAAAAATGTGGTTAAGTTTTTAGAAGTATCTTTAAAAAGCAGAGAGCTGGGGTGTTTTGGAGATTCCAGTATTAAAGTGTTCCACATGCGACCAATTTCTGCCTCTTCCCAGTTCTTCCTCTTACAGAATAAACCCAAGGAGGTTGATTAAATACAGAGAAATTATTCTTTTGGCTTCTTGGCAAGACAAAGCTCTGGGACCATCCACTCCACACCGCTTCCCTAAAAAGGAGACAAGGAGCATGCACTGCTCCCAAAGTGCTTCCCAGGGAATGCTGAGGGAGTGACTGGGCACTAATGACCCTCCTGTGACTCCTGGGGCAGGGAAAAGGCCCCTTTGCTCTGGCCCTGGGTGGATTTTCAGCTCGTTTGCCTTGGTAGCAGCACTGCTTTTTTCATCTCCCTGTTTTCTGTTGAATCAGAGATTCAGTTGTTTCATTTCCAAGTTTTCTTAATTTTTTTTTTTTTTCCCTTGCTAACCTTGGTAAACAGTCCTTCAGTTGTCAGGTCCTGATTGATTATTTTCACCTGGCTAAAGACATTTTTCCTTCTTTGGTAAAAACTTCAGGGGTGTAGACATTTATTCCCTGATAGGAAACACAAATTAACAGATAAAAAACAAGATCTTAGTGTAGCCAAATGATTACTTTTTTTTTTTTTTTTTTTTTTTTTTACATGAAGTGAACAGAGTTTTTCTGTTTAAGTCAAGGCTACATTTTGTCTGGGAATCTGTAATTGCTCACTCAGTTAATTAATCTGAAAAAGACCATATGATTATTTTTGTAAGGAACCATCCATCACCAGCTTAGCACTGAAAATACAACATGGCTATAAAACCCCAGCTGAAATAGGCCAGCTCATTGGAATAACACACAGTCAGTTGGTTTAAGACTATTATATTTATTTTATGCTTTGGGAGCTACTAAATCACAAACGTATTCTCAGTGATGGATTTTTACTTGATTCCAGATACCTCAAAGCCGATTTTTAATTAAATCCTTTTCATGTTGAAATCAAATCATATTGACTTCAACAGGAATGGAGTTTCACTATTAATTACTTTTAGTGGGACACGTTATCTTTCACACTGAGTTTCCTTCAATACAATGCCAAAACTATTCTCCTCAAAGTAGTGATGGGTGGGGATCAGTCAGACTCATTAGCTGGAAATTAGGAATGTGCAGGCCTGTAAGGGCTGCTGTGAATTACTGTAAACATCTTATGCCAGTGGGGACAGAAGGTCCTTAGGAGACAATATGGATGGATATTGAAAAGTATTAAAGGCAAGACAGAAGTTCTCTGATTTATTCTAAGAGAACCCCAAAATGTTTTGGGTTGGATCAGATCTTAAAGCCCATCCAGTTCCAATCCCCTGCCATGCACAGGGTCACCTTCCACTATCCCAGGTTTCTCCAAGCCCTGTCCAACCTGGCCTTGAACTGTTTCATTTCTAATTTTACAGCATCCACTCAAAATCACAGGGGAATTCTGGTTTTGGTGGGGGTTTTTTTGTTTGGTTTTTTTTTTTTTTTTTTTCAATGGGATCCTGCATGTCAGAGTACAAAGATGCCAGTTTCATTCTCAAACTCCATGCTGTCAAGAAATAGGAATTGAAAAAATTAAACTCGGTCAATAAAGATTTCCCTGACTATCCTTAAGCATATTAGGACAGAAGAAAACAAAAGACAACAGGTGAGGGCACTTTATTTGAAGTTATTGGAAGTTTGGAAGTTATTTTCTTTCTTCTCCCAATTTCACTTCCCCCTTATTGCAATCATGCATTGTTGTTGTCGTTATATTCCTTATTTCATTTTCAAATTATAGAAGGGCAGACAGTACATTTTAGGTAGTCACTTTTAATTTAATAATAACTTGATGTCATTTATAACATGGGTGCTTTCAGAAAGATGTGCAGGCTAAATTGGGGCTGCCAAATGCGGCTAATTTTGGATAAAGCAGCAGTTTTACACTCCAGCTCTGGAGGATGTTGGAGCATTCACTCTTCTCACTCCCAATTTACACAAAGGGCAACTGCACCGTGGCTGAGTTATTTGTTATAGCAGCAAACATCTTGGCACAGGCTGGCACTGGCACCAAAAGCAGAGAAATGCCACCAGAGGCCGTTTCCTACACACGGCGCTGGGATTGCTCAAAAATCCCTGCTGGAAAGGAGCCAGCTGAGCCCTGAGATCATAAAGGGCTCCTCATGCGCAAGTGACACCGCCCCTGAGGCTGGAACAAGTAGTTAAAGACCCTGCAAGTTCAGAAAGAGCAGGGAGAAAATTCCTCTGAAGTCACAATCCATCTTGTGTGCCGTGCTCCGCTCTTGTGTACTCCCAAGGCAACCCTAAAAGCTGGGTCAGGATGGGCCATCCCTTCATCTGGTCCTAAGAGTTGTGTCAGGTGATGAGTTCCAATAAAACATTCCAAGGATAAAAACTAAAATTGACAGGTTTTACCTCAAAAGGAAAGCAGCATTCCACGCGATTCTGATATTCGGGTATCTGTCGCAGGGGTGCTAGAACACATCCTCACAGCCCAAGAGAACTTCGTGTTTGTCATGGAAAAGTAAAGCTCTTCCCCTTGTTCTGCCCCATTTTTGGTATAAAATGGAAAGCAGACCCATGCTGCAGTAAATAAAATGCAACTTTGCTTCAGCTGTTTTGTTTTTGAACATAAAAGTGATTAGAAGAAACAGGTAAGCTATGATTTTGACTTAAACCAGATAAAATCTCCTGGCCTATCATCACTTTCTGGTCCGAATAGTTTGTTTCTCCAACAAACTATTTTCTGTTTTCACACTTAAAATTTGTGTATGATTTGCAGATTTTAATAGCACAACAGGCACAATTAGCCATGAGTTTTCCCAGGAAACCCTGATTGAGACTGTTAATGAGCTTGTTCACTAAAAAAATCCTTTATTTTTAAAAATCCTTAGCAATAAACTAAAAAACACAAAGCACAGATGAAAATAAAGGTCATGCACTTTGTGAAGAGCAGGTAGGAACATCTAAGCATATTTCTGAAGATAAAGAAGAGAAGAAAAGAATGGATCTGCATTTTCTGTAAGACTGACAGTGGCTTGCCTTTGGATTTTGATCACAGATCAAAGTTATCCATATTATAAATTCTCTTTGCTTGTATCTATCTAGAAGTTGGATATTTTTTGATAATGAGAATATTTTTATTTAATTACCATTAAAATTCACAGCAAAGCAGAGTTTCACTGGGGTGCTGTGGAGTTAAAAATCAATAATAAAACTCTGTTTTGAATACCTGGTATTTAATCTTGGGTTTGTGATTAGTATTGGATGTGAGGTACAGCACTCTGGTTTGGCATTTCATAACTGTTCACCTTTATAATGGAAAAGATGAGAGGAAAATATTAAATAAGAAACCCACTGGCTGCAGAATCACACAAAATCACAGAATGGCTGGGTTGGAAAGGACCTTCAAGACCATCCAACATCTGCCATGCCAGAGACACCTTCCACTAGACCAGGTCGCTCCAAGCCCCATCCAGTCTGGAATAAAACACTTTCAGATCTGTAGAAATAAGGGAGAAAAAAGTAATCTGAATTGTTTGGCAAGCAAAAAGGCAAGAGATGATCTCATGGGAAAGGAAATCTGAAGCTCCCCCAGACCAAGAGTGGTGGTGATGTGACTTTGATAAATATCTGCAGTGGAATGAAGGAGAAAAGGAGATTTCCCTGAGTCAGCACACAATGTCCTACAAGAACTTTCAGGAATGTTTTCCATCCCAGCGATTCAGAGCACAGGGAGCCCTCAGGGGCTTGCAGCTGCCCATTAGTGCTGCTAAAACCTTACAAAAGTATTAACATGGCATTTATTTCCTTTTTTAAAAAATAGCTTGAAATAGGCACCCAAAATCTTGGACTCTCCCTTAGGGACTCAAGCCATAATTGAAAGCCAACCACCACAAGCACCAAGGGATGATGATGAGGGACCACAGGTCAGCCTGATGGATGTCAAAGGCACTTAGATCTGACATTCCAGTGGATAGGAGGTTGCCACAGCTCCACATCCCTCAGCCCTGCTTGTTGTGAGGTCCAGTGAGTGTCCCCACAGCTGTGAACACAACCCAAAACCTCCCCAGAAGCTGCCTGAGACCTTCAGACCCTCCAGTAGCAACTTGCCACCCTCTAGCCCCTCCAGTATCTATCCCAGGGCCATGGTCTCTGCCAGGCCCAGCTCACAGACCTCTCCCCTTCTCTCCAGCTGGGCTGAAATTCTCCCAACAAACCAGGCATATCCATCCATGTGTGCAGGAGTGCAGTTCCTCAGGGAACACTCACAGCCTGGTCTCTCCAGTTCCTGGACCCACAGGCACAGGAGCCCTGTGAACCACGGCCCCTTCTCCAGCTGCTGGCCCTAAAACCCCACACAAACCTGTGGGGGCCCCTTCTCCAGGAAAACACCTGGAAATGGAGTTTAATGAGGAGACAGGGCAGACAGAGCTGAGCAAGAGCAGAGCATGGCCAGCCCAGGTTTTTTGCACAATCTACAGCTTTTATCCCCTTATGTCTGTTTTCTCACACTTGCTCCTCCCCAGGCCACATTGATTGGTCCTTCTCTAAATATCCTAATAACTTTCACACACTCTCACAGCTCCTGTAAGTTCATCTATGAATTTTTATGAGTTTTATGTAATCTTCAAATGCTCCTCCCTTTCATCCCTGTTCCTGTGAGGGCAGCAAACCCCAAAGCTCTCAGGATTCTCTTGGGGAGCATTTCTTTGGCCAAGCCAAGACATCTCAGTGGGTCTCAGCTGCTCACCAGCCCCAGGAGTGACTGAGACAGAGAACTCCATTGGCACCAATCACATTATTGGGCTTCCTGCACCTAATTGTAGTTCCTCAACTCCTTGATGGGCCTTTGGGTTTATGGTGATTAGCTGTTAATCACCTTTGCTAATGGTTTAGGGAAGCATTCTGCCTGGTTTATTGCTCTTTCTGGGCAGCCTTTCCATGGCACCAAGCACGACTTGCACGACAGCTAATCCAAAAAAATTTCCCAGGGTCTGGGGAACTCTGCCTGGCGAAAATTTTGTTGTGCTCTCTTCCTTTCAGCCCGCCTATATCAATCACCAGCTCCTCCTCACCCACATCTGTGAAGATTTGAGATCCTATAAACCTCTTCCTGACAACCAGCTTCTGTTCCATTTGCTGGTGTGTGCCTTTCCCTGCAGCTCCCTCCCTCCCTCCAATTAAGCCACGAGTTTTATTTGAGTTTCCTTCTCATTCACTCTGAGCCAAAGATGTGTGTTGCTGACAACTGTGCCCCATTCACATCCCTACTCAAGGATCCTTTTCCCAGGAAGACTCATCAAATGAGCTGGTGAAATGTTTTCTCCACCTCACTGTGAGATAAAAGGGCAGGAATGAGGAGATTGGTGAAAACCAGCAGCAACTGCTTTACCAGATAAATATTCTAGGTCTTTCAGACTGGTTATAAAGCAAAAATATCAATTTTGAAGCAGGGTCCACATGGAATATTTTCATTTTTCCATATCTAAGGATATCTCTTCTCTTCAGACTCACCCCAGCAGCCACTTGGGGCAAGGCAAAGAAAAAGCTCCACCTGCCTGAATTGTGTATCAGAAAATATAGTGGCACCCTAATATGCAGCCTGAAAAACCTCAATAAAAACAGATTATTCAGTTTCCCCTTTACTTCACCAGCCACTCTAGGACGGATTTTTTCTGTACTCTTTGATGCTTTACTGGAGAAGGGACTCTGCTCTGAAGGTGTGGCCATGGCACAACTCAGAGGATTAATGCAGCCTTAAGACCCGGCCCTGCATTTTACCTTGGCCTTTCCAGCACTCTGGTTTAATTTAACCCAAGGCCAAGAATTAAAATATTAAAAAAAAAAAAAAAAAAAAAAAAAAAGAAACAATTCATGCCTGGTTACATTTGTGCTTGTGACCTACGCCTGTCCGAACAGGAGTTGGACAGGACAAAGCACAATGCACTTCCTTGTTTTTATTGCTCTCGTTCACTTCATGTCATGCCAAAGAAGGTTGATTTAGGAAGTTCTAGTAATTAACTGCTGATGTTTTTGACTGCTGTTCCCGAGGGACTCACAATGACTTGTAATTGTTGTTCTGTAGGAAACGCTTGCTGGAACGATTGTAGATAACATATATTTTCTCTATGGCTTTACTTTTACTTGATTATTTTTTTAAGCCAGGAAGATGATTTCTTTTTTTTTTCCTTTAAGCAAAAGTCACCTGTTCCCTGCATCCTGGAAACCTCATAAATCACCTTTCTCCTCATAGACCATGCTGACATTTTGCTGTCTACAAAATAAAAAAAGCTTCTTATTTCAGTTACACATTAAACATAGAATATGTGAAGTGGAAAAAAGAAGGAGAGCGTAAAAATTAATGCTGTTTTTATACTTCAAATTACAAAGTACCTTCCTTTGCTCTTAGCAGCTGAGAAAACCTGAAAGGAGGAGGCACAAGGGCAATGTTTATTTAGAGAGCACCATTTGTTACAAGAATTTAAACCCAGGCTTGTGCTACTAGAGGAGGCTCTTAACAGAATCATAGAATGGTTTGGGTTGGAAGGGACCTTAAAGATTATCCAGTTCCAACCCTCTGCCATAGGCAGGGACACCTTCCACTATCCCAGGCTGCTCCAAGCCCCATCCAATCTGGCCTTGGACACTTCCAGGGATCCAGGGTAGGCACAGCTTCTCTGGGAAACCTGTGCCAGGGCACCACAACCCTCACAGGGAAGAATTTCTTCCTAATATCCAGTTGAAATCTGCCCTCTTTCAGGGTGAAGCCATTCTCCCTTGTCCTGCCACTCTAGACCTTTTTAAATCTCTCCATCTTTCCTACAGGCTCCCTTCAGGTACTGGAAGGCTGTAATTAAGTCACTCACTTCTCCAGGCTGAATAATCCCCACTCTTTTGGCTTTTCCTCATAGCTCTCAACATAGCCTCTCACTCATCATGATATTTCCCTGTGTTTTCACTCGCTGTTCTGTTAAAAATTAATTTGTGGGTGCCTTAGCACTACTGCTTTATTGAATTGCTCACATAGATTCTACTCAAAATCAAAATTCTAATTCCTCTTTCTGTGGCCCCTGATACTCATGCACACAGACAGGTGGTGTGATTTTTGGGGCATCCTGTTCAGGGCCAGGAGCTGGACTTGATCTTTGTGGGTCCCTTCCAGCTCAGGATATTCTGAGATTCTGTGATTTTATGCATTTCTCAAAGTATACACAGCAAGCACCTATTAAACACCTATTTTCTCTCTCAGATGACTCCAGAGCTATATTTCATACTGAAAAAAAGAAATTTAAAAAGCCTAATTTTCAGATTTTCACTTATTATATTCCTCTGCCACTGACCCAAAACCACCCCCAACCAACACAGAGAAGATTCTAACGCGCCTGCTGTGTTTGCCAGGTTTGCAAACTGGAATAACAATTTGAGAAATGCTGGATTGTTTCACAGGATTGACCTGAGCAAGAGAGACTCAGGAAGGATATGGTGATAGGAATTCAGCCCTGAGAAGGATGTCAGTCATAATAAAACTGTTCTGCATTGAAGTGCTCGTAAAAGACCGGCTTTCTTCACACGCCATGGCAGAGCACTCATTACTCATTTGTCACCCTGCCTGGGAGTGACATTTACCAGCTGCAATTTGCCATTGTGATATTTTTCCCCTTTTGCTTCCACTGACCAAATGTAAACAATTCATGACAGCAGATCTGAGATGGCATCAACAGCGTGTTGCAGCCACTTCAAAACAGGAATACGGCCATGTATCACTGAGAATAAAACAGAAAGACATGGACCATGAAGGTTTTTCTCAGCCAAGATGTCACAGCATGCAAGGGAGTGATCTTCCCTCAAAATGAGAAAAATTTGGAGCCCACAGAAAACGGTGTTTGGCTGATTTCAACAGAAATGGATTGGAAGGGACCACAGTGGCTCACCTGGTCCAACCTCCTGCTCCAGCAGGGTCATGCCAGAGCTCATGGCACAGAATTGTGTCCAGACAGTTCTGGAATATCTCCAGATCTACACTTGGAATGAGCTTGGCTTTCAGTATGCTTTTCTCCTGACTTTAATGGTCAATAAGGCAAATGAAGCACAGGCCTAAAACTGTAGCACAAATTAAAAACAATCTGAGTAACACAGAAGTCAGTGATTGGTGATGTCCTGTCCCTCAGAGTAAAACATTTTGTATTATCTTCCATGTTCAATGTTTAAGATGATTTTTGTTTCTTACTTGAGATACCAAAATTAATTTACTGTTGCATCTTCCACCCACCACACCATGACAATGCTTTTAGAATGTTTTTTAGGATTTCATACCTACCAAAACTCCACTAATGTGACCCATGACATGTTCACAGCTCATCCACAACCAAGTGGCAGCTCTGTACCTGTGATCTTCAGTTTGGATTTTCTTTCCCATCTCTTGGGAAGCAGCCTTGCAGAAACCCATCCATCCTCAGGGGAACTGTGCCCACAGACCTGCACAGGTGGAGACCCTGGACTGCTCCCTTCCCTCAGCCACAAGGGACATTTTTCCACTCTCCCTACAGCAATGATTCAGAACTCAGAGCTGGAGACCTTGGCTCCCATCCACACCACTCACCAAAGCAAGTACAGCTCAGCATAAGGTATGTTTGTGGAATGCAACTTTTAACCTCCTATCCTTTGTGTATTTTACAGAGAGGAGCTGAGCACTTTTATTCTTTTTTTGGTTACACATTCTTCACCCGCGTTTTGTCGATTAATAAATATTTGCTGAATTCCAGTGCACGGAGTATTTTTACAAATGCCCAGAATATTTCTCAGATTAATTCGGAAGCCCTTGCCAAACAATAAGATGATGATAAGGAAGTAAGCAGAACACCCACAAAAAGTACAGCTATCTCGGGTGCTTTATCAGGATTTAGGGTTGTCACAGCCCCAGTGCTGTTATACAAATCTGTGCTTACAAATTCTCACGTCCAGGACACCTTCCAGGTCCCACCTCTGACATAGCTCCTGAGTGTCCATGTGAGTAACCTGATTTATCAGCAACTCCTTTTCCAAAAGCTGGCAAATTCCTGCTACTCAGCCCTGTGCTTTCTTCCAGAGATGATTCTCTGTCTCACAGGTGGAAGCTCTGAAGTGGAAGCCAGAGGTGAGGATGGTGCAGGAAGCAGGAGGAATCTCTGTCCCATTATCTTATTCACCTGCTCTGTTAAGCTCCATAAACACAACTTCCTTCTTTTCAGGCTTTATCATTCACACACAGTGGGATTCATTTGAGTCAGTCATCCTGGACTCCTCTAATAATCACTGTAACTGTGGAGATCCAAAGAGCAGCAGGCAGAGAAGAGAAAAATGCAATTCCTCCTGTAGCACCTAAACCAGACCAGGTGGCTGAAGTCCACCAGTGCCTGTTTCTCACCAGTGGCTTTCAAGATGTTCCTGGGTCACAGGTTTAGATGGAGATATCCACCCTGTAAACACCTGTGAGGAGATATTTCGATGGTGATGATGACATTTCAAGGGATGGGACAGCCACAGCTTCCCTGGACAACCTGAGCCAGAGCCTTTCCACACTCACAGGGAAGAATTCTTTCCCAATATCCCATCCAGCCCTGCCCTCTGGCAGTGGGAAGCCATTCCCTGTGTCCTGTCATTCCATTCCCTTGTCCCAAGTCCCTCTCCAGCTCTCTTGGAGCCCCTTTAGGCACTGGACGGGGCTCTGAGGTCTCCCCTTATCTAAGACTTATCCAGGCTGAACAACCCCAAAACTTTCAGCTTATCCTCAAAGGAGAAGTGTTTTATTCCTCTAATCATGCTCATGGACCTGCTCTGGACTCGCTCCAGCCCAGCTGGAATTCAGCTTCAGAGCCATATTAAAGTCACCCTGCAGATTTATCACCTCTGGGTATCTCTGCACGACACCACCTCAGCTCAACCTGTCCACAGCCATCTCGTTGTGCTCTATTTTTTTATAAATTGCCCCTGAAAACTGAGGCACCCAGATACAGAGGTTGCTATAAAACATTTTAGTCAGTGTTGAGCAAGGATGTGTAATGCACAGGATGTGCACAGCACCATGGAAAACACTGAAACACCACCTGAAAATCACCCTGAGTCCAAAAGCCAGAGACCAGTTTTAATGTGAGGGTCTGGAAAAGTGTCAATGCTATCATCCTAGGGATAGCTTTTAAGCTATTTTTTGTGCCTTTAAGCACAACTTCCCGAAGGATCAACAGCTGGAGTTACCTATAATTCCTTCAAATAAAAAAGATATTTAAGAAAAAATCTCACAGCAGATGAAACTAAAAATGTTGAAGTACTCATTTATCTTAGAGAACCCCCAACTTTTTCCTTGTAAAATCTGTGCTTGATTCCTTGCTGATATAATCAGCAACTATTAGTGAGGGATGTCACAAAATCTGGTTGTTCTCCACTGTACCAACAATCCCTCCCCACCCTGTTTGAAATGACAAATAAAACACCTGATTAAGCCCTTTTTTCCTTTTCCAGTTTTATAAACAAGGCTGTTAAGGAGAAACTGCTTCCTTATTTCAGAGCTGGTGTTGAATTTATTGTTTTATAGCCAATGAAAACAAATCAATGAAGAGTGTGAGTGTATACAAAATGTCCTTAATGGAGTGACTTTTCCTTAGGAGGTGCAGCAAATGGGATAACACAGAGATGCAGGAGCAACCATTTTCATTCCATAAAAAAATTTCTGTTTCCTACATGGTCTTTTGGATGAAAAATAAAATAAAACTGTGCACATTAAGGCTCTGGTGCTTGATTCCTAATTTTGACATTTCTAAAAACATGAACTGAAGAGACAAATCATTACAGGAAAAACTTTGGTAAGGGTTAAGTTTTTATCACCTAAAACATAACTGTGCATGCCCCACGTATTGACATTGTGAAATTCAGGGCAGTTCCCTTCATAGTAAACTTATCCTGGGACAGGAAAATAAAGCAGAGTTACCAAAAGAATTGAAATCTCTATTTTTTTACTACATTGCCTTATTGCAATCATACCCCAAATCATGTAGGCCTTCTGAAAAACTGACTGGTTTACTGCTTCAAAAGATTGGTGAAAGTATTTTCAGGAAAAAAAACAATGGTTTGATGTCTTTGGTTTTTAATGCAGCTCCCAACCAGCACCAGAAAAAAATAAATCATGCCTTCTCCCAGTGGTCCACTTCCAGCAACTGCATCCTCAGAGCCCCTAAACCACTTATCCCGGATGGAAAACTTGGCTTATGGTGGTGTCATTCTTCCAAGCTCTTCAGCTTTCCTTGATTACTAAAGTGACCATTTCCTGCCATTTCAAATTAGCCCATTTGATACACTGCAAACATAAACAACTAGAAATCTGCCCCAGGAAAGTGAAAACTTGAAGGCAAGACACTCAAATTGTCACTTTTAGTTTACCTGGGAACCAAACTCACAGTGAGTGCAGGGGTTCATTCATGGGATCAGTCATCATATCTTAAATTTCTCCCAGATTTAACCAGAATAAGGACAGGCATGTAAAAAAACAACATCAGAAGGTCTATAAAACTGTGAAGTTTTTACCCACAACCATCAATTTTTGCTGTTGCTATTATTTTTTCCACTGACCTGATAAGGCCCACAAAACATGCACAATTCAGTCTCACAGATTAATTTCCACTAGCAAATCAATTATTAAAAAATGAGGAGGAAATCTGGGCTTTTGCCTGACCATTGCTTCAAATGTTTTATTTGTATGGGACACTCTGTACAAGACAAAGCTAAATAAACATTTTGTAAAAAGGTGGTAGATATTACACCCTGCCAAAAGAGCAACTCTGCTTCTACATTCATCTCCATACACAATAAGCCATGTTTGTTATTTGTTAAGGAGTCAATTTTCAGCACAGGGTGCAATTTTTTATTCCACAGAATAAAAGAGAATGAAATGAAGACACCCTGAAGACCCAACAACATCACTGGTGTCTTTTAAAGCTCAATTATCAAATGGTCACTGCTTTGTTCAGTTCAGGAAGTCACAATATTTAGGTAAAAAAAAAAAAAAAAAAAAAAAAAAAAAAAAGGAGAAACAATGAAGAAGAAAACACAATTAAAAATACTGGATGCAAGCTGTGCACAGGTTGTGTTTCTACACAGATCTGTGCAAAGGTTTTTGTATTGCCACATATCATTGTGCATTGCCTTGTGTGATTGAACCAAAAAGCTCTGTAATGTCTGAAGGGAAAAAATTTCTGGTGCTTTACATTGAATAAAAACATGCAAGTCTTGGTGCAGGCAGCGACCAGGTCATGCTCTGGCATTACTTTTTGAGAATATTTAGATCTAAATGAATGTTCTGGTTGCAGATTCCTTGCAAGGAGCCATTCCTTTTGCCTGGTAAGGACACTGGTACTGAGCCCTGGTGAAGGAACCTGCTGCTCTCAGGTTCCAGAAGCAAGGCTGCTGGAAGGAGCCCTGCCCAGGGGGTGGTTTGGGGACATGGTTCAGGTTCTTTTTTTCCTCTTTTGTGAGTGAGGGCATGGTTGAATCTGGGATTAAGTCACTGTCAGGTGAGCAGTGGACTTTGTATACAAATCTACAAGGACACAATGACAGATAACAGGCAAGAAAAATCTGTTTTAACAAAAACATTCTCCGTAACTTGTTGGAGTTGACTCTGCCCAAGATGAAGAAGACGAGCTGGGAATAGGACCATGGCAAAGCCCCTCAGACTCATAACCAGTCACAAAGACCAGCCCCAGAACTCCCCTCTTGTTATATGCAGATTTGTACTAGAAAGTTCTCTGTTCTCCCTCAGTTGATTTATTCCCAGTTACCTCATTACCTTTGATTGCTCAATGTACCCCTGCATTGTTTTTCATACCCTTTCCTATGGGACCTCACCCTCAGATCCCACCTTAACTCCACCCTAAACCCTAACCTATAAGTACCCCTGCTTTACCCTGGACAGCAGGCTTTGGCTTAAGCTTCAGCTCAAGCTTCAGCTAGTCTCTTGTGGTGTACTCCTGTGCAGTTTGTTCACCTTCCAGTTTGTTATTTTCCAGTTATTCAAGTGTTTAGTTCCCAAGTCACCAGTCTGGATGTGCATCTCTCTCTTTAAAGTCTCCTCACTGGATTCCCAACACAGTAGTGCCTGGTCCAAAGCTATCCGAGCTCGGACCAGACTGATGCAATAACCAGTGATGAAGGAGCCTCAAAGGTCTTTGGAGTCTGTTTTAGAAAGAGGGACAGAGGTCAGGGCCTCTCCTCATCTCTGTTTACCCTCCACAAGAACCCATAAACCACAATTTCCAACCAGTCTATCCTCTTTCTCATACCCTAAAAATCTGTACAACTTCATAGGTGAGATCCGCTGGAGAGAATTCTCTTGGGCTCCCTTTATAGGAACAACTCATCCTAAAGCACAGCTACACCACACCATGGCATCTGCCCTCCTCTGGACAGAGAACAGATCTCCTGAGCACGTCTGCACTGCAGACATCCAGGTTTCAGTCAGATTTCAGTCAAATCTGGCCTGTCCCAAAGCAGCTCCCTCCTGCCCCTCCTTATCTGTGTTGCTCTGCTCTCAGGGAGTGGGAGGTTATCTCCAATCTGACACTGTTTAAAGCTTTGAAATTAATGCTGTGGGTTTACTAGGCTGGAAAAACAAAAAAAAGAAAAGGATTTTTTTTTTGGTTCCAATAATTTTCCAGCCTTTGCCATCTCCACAGTATTTTCTGTCCAAATGCTCCTTTCAAAGATTTATATTACAGGTGACCTGCGAGGCAAGTGGGAAAATCAAACTGTATTTGTTTCATGAAACAAAGTGTGGACAACAGAATATACAAATTTCAAGAGGGGAAAAAGGTTTTAAATCTGAGATCTTTGGGACTTTACATCTGTCTGTTTGGGACTTCCCATAAACACTGAGGCTCAAGCTGAGGTATCTTAAAGGCATTATTGAATCTACCTGCAGCTGACAGCACAAACACATCCCTAAATACACAGGGATGGCAGAGTCAGCAGTCAGGAATGAGCATGGATCTGATGCTGATGATGTCTCAGAGGCTGAATCTCTTTGGGAGATACAGATCTCACAAAGTTTTACATTTATCTGATCTAAACCAAACAGATTTTATTACACTGCAATAAGTAAAATAACTGCAACCCTGAGATGCTTTACTGCATATAATGGCTTCAAACTGAAAGAGAGCAAGTTAAGATTGGTTGTTAGGAAGAAATTCTTCCCTTTGAGGGTGGGAACCTGGCACAGTGTGCCCAGGTAAACTGTGGCCACCCCTGGATTCCTGGAAGTGTCCAAGGCCAGGCTGGATGGGGCTTGGAGCAATCTGGGATAGTGGAAGGTGTCTCTGCCTGTGGCAGGAGGTGGAATGATATGATCTTTAATTTCCTTTCCAACCTGACCATTCTGTGATTCTATGACAGTTTGAAGTGAATGGAAAGCAAAGGGGAGGCAGATCTTCATCCAAGATGAAGTTTCTGGTATTCCTTTGTAACTTATATCCAGGTTGGTTTTCAAATCTAACTCGCCTGTTAATTCCCTGAGATCTCTATTTGCACAGTTTCCACCCTACACCCAGAACAACACTGAAGTTTTGCTGGAAATTGATTTTTCTCTCATTTTTCAGGACCCAGAGGAGTTTCCACACTGACTAAGAAGAAGATGCTGCAATAAACATCAGAAAGTAAAAGTCCTTTATTGAACTCTCATGAAATACTCACTCTCAAGAGAGAGGAATACCTCTAGAAACATCATTTATTTGCCTTTTTCCTCAAGGCATTTTTCCCAACCTTCTGTACAGTAACTTGCTCCAATTTTGGTAGTGTTGCTAAAACAGAATTAATCACAGTACAAACTGTGGCTTCTGTACCTCAGGGTCCATCTCCACAGTACCTCATTCCAGCACATTTTATTTAATCATGAAAACTGATACCTAGCACAGAAAGGCACCATTTCAATTTCAAAACTAACAACTCTTCTGTTTTCTTGTCGTTATGAAGCAGCAAATCACACATCTAATGTGTCACTTGGGTGTGAATAAACCCTCGTGTAGAAATAAGGGCATAAATGTAAAGATACTGATACAGCTGCCTCTTACAGAAAGAAAAATGAGCTATATCAGCACGAGGCACTGTTCCACACCAGCTGCACCCAGTACTAGGAACATCCTAATGGGATTATTTTGGTAACACACAACCACAATCCTTACTGCAAATTTATGACACAACAAGAACTTGGTATAGGCCAAGGCTTCCTCAAAAAGCCCAGATGGTCACCAACCTATTTAGGCTTGCTAACACCAGGTAACTAGGCAAATATATGTTCCTTGGATTATGTTTTATAGTGGCACTGGAGTTTTATCAAGGAGGAACAAGGCAGGACAGAGAAGGCTGTAAAGTGAGAGAAATCTGGGTTCAGCATCTCCCATCAGATGCTTCCAAACAATAGCAGGATACAGAGTGGATCCAGAAGGAGACCTCAAGGGGACGTTGACGACTTCACTGCTTCATCTGTAACCTTGATTTGGTGGTGGGAACTCAGCCTGCCCTCAGGAGCTTTATGCTGAAGGCAGTGACAAGGAATTTACGTCAGTGTTGTTTATATTAAAAGCAAAATATCTGAAGCACGAGGTGACTGAGGTGAAACTCTGCCAGCCTGTAAACCTTGTCATTCTTCCTCATCTCAAACTGCCCCATTTCCTGTATTGGTGGGAATAGGAATGTGCTCATTCAGTCATTTCCTTTTGGTTTTCCCAAATAAAGTGCGGGTCAGATCAGTCACAAGATGGGTTCCGTGCCGTTCCACTCGATGACAGCTCCTTGCCACCTAGAAATGGAAATAATTTGCATCCATCAGTTCATCACTGGAAAGGCAAACCCACAGACCTGAACCACCCACGGAACCTCAGAGAGATTGGGATGGACTTGTTTGGGGTAACTAGTCACATCCCCAAGGGAATGGAGCAAAAGAAGGGAATTGTACCCCCTGATTTTAGGTGCCAAGGTTGGAGGTCTCTGCCCTAACCCTTCCTCTCTGGGCAACAGAGAGTCGTCAGCAGCAGCTGATTCACAACAGAGACCTTCATGTTGGACAGAATAATTAGGGAATGCCCAAGATGGGTACAAGAATTAACCCTAAATAACCAAAATACTTTCTCTCAGCTGTCAGTAGGCAATTTGCACCCTCCTGTTCAGCTCTAGGAACTCTCTGACTCAGATCTGGTGCCTGGATCACTTCACTGAGCACCTATCTTTGCTCCTGACCTTGGCTCGTCCAAGCACTCCATGGCTCATTTTAATGGTGCTGGTTTGTTTTTCCTGTGCTGAGGTTCTGCTTTCCTCTGACCTTATTCCTCCTTCAGAATGACACTGAAGATGGACACTGAAAACAGCATTTCCAGGTGAGTCTGGAACCTTCCACGTTTTTCATTCCTACCTCTGCACTGGCTGCCACAGCTCAGCTGCCCACCTCAGAAATGTGATAGAATGCAAAGGAGGCATCAATCCTGAATCTGCCACAAAATATGTCTTCGAACCATGGCAAAAGACAGAGATCTGACCCCAAACCTGGTGAAAACAGGATGATCTCTCCAGTCACCTCCCTGAAGTGAATCCACTCACTCCTCATGGCATGGCATCACCCTGGGCTGTGGCTTTTCTCATCTGCAAGGTCATGGCCCACATTTTCTGGGAACTAAACTGTTGCATTTCCAGTGCTGAGTACTTATATCTGTTTTGAAAATCTGTCTCAGAGTAAGAAGACATTGGTGAGGGGGTGGAGGGAACAGGGAGTTGCCAGTGCCACATTCTTTCTGTCACCGAGGACAGGATGTGTCAGCAAGGGTATGGCAGCTCAGTCCTTGTGCTGAGCAAGTCAATTAAGTGTAAAACAAAACCAAAAGCTGAATTCTTGCAGTCTTCAGGGCAATGTCTCAAAGGAAGTGACCATCTGAGGGCTGTTGTGAAATTTTTCCTTCTCTTTTTACTTTGCTGAGAAAATTAAAATCAAAAAAATGCAGAGAGATTGTCTCCATCCCAGAAATACACAGCAGAGATGCTCCAAATCTTAAATTAAAAGCAGAATTTGTTTCATCTGGGGTTATTCAACCTAAGTCTGCCATTTGCCAGAGGTGAGAGCTGTCCCTGTCAGAGGTTCAGAATGTCACGCATAACAACCAAATGGGAAAAAAACAACTGCCACCTTCTGTCCCCATTGAATTCTTCAGGTGATGCCACCAAATCACCCCTTATCTTTGAGTACAATCTTCCTAAGGTGCAACTTTCTATCTTACCAGGGTGATTAAAGCTTTGAGAGGGATCCACAGAGGCCCCACAGAGTCCAAAAGCACCAAATGAGCTTGCACTGTGCCCTGTGGAATTACTCACACTGCTGACACCATTTCTGCTGTTGAAAAGTTGTTGTTAATCACTGTGCAGTGAGGAACTGGTTTGTTTTTTTTTTTTTTTTTAAACTGGCTTTCCATAACAAGCTTAAACAGAACATAACTTTTGAAGCAGGACTGAAGGTTACTTTCAGATCAAGCCTCATCTTCTGGGTTTATTTTCAAACCACTTTTTAGACAAAAAAGCAGCCTTTGACTGTTTGCTTCTATGAGACAGGTCCAAAACTTTTTTCCCCTCTTGCATCTGCACAAGGTGTCAAAGAGTGAGGAATCTCAGATGCTGAAAAAGTCTTTTTATTTACAAACACATACAAAACTTCCTGGACAATGCAGGTGATCACTTCCCCAAACTATCCTGCCACAGTGTAAATCAAACGTGAGGCATTTTCTAGCTGCTGATTCAATTATAATTTATCAGATTAGCAAAAGGAAAAGTACATTTGACCCACCTGCTTCAAGTACAACCTGACCCAAGGGTCATGCAGTAAACGGGAACTGAAGAGGAACAGGTCAGGCCCTGAACAATGCTCAGTCTGGAATAGCACTCAGTGAGCATCTCCTGTGCTCATAATTTGGTATTGTTTTGGAGCACATCAATAATTCAGGGTGAAATGATCAGCTTCTGCTCTTCTCTCATCCACTAAATTCTCTTTAGGTGTTTCACTTCTCAGCCAACAGGTGAACTCATGGATTCCACAGCCCCACTACCACAGAGGGTTAACAAAAATACTGCTAAATTCAGGTTTATAATAGCAGATCAGGGTTTGGTTCCCCTCAGGCAGAGCTAACAGATGTTATTTCCTCCAATGCTGAGGATCAGGACTGTGATATAAGAGTATTCCTCAGGGAAGAACTGGATAAGTTGTCTGCACGGCATCTCCAAAACAACCCAGGGATGCACATTCCAGACATCCCTGGGCCAGAATCTGACTGCTGCCACAGATGTCTGGGGCTGAGAGCCACAAGAAAAGCACTTTCACTTGTCCTTTTTCTGGGGGCCTGCAGGTTGCACTGATACCTGGTGGTGATTGGACATTCCAGAGCCAGCTGAAAGGTGTCCTGCTTTAAACTCAGAACTGAACTCTTCTGATGTTTTATACAACAGGGACTGAAAACCCGAGCCTCCTCCTCCTGCAGAAGCAAAACAACCCTTCTCTCCTGATAATAATAATAATATTAATGATAATGATGATAATTATTATTAAAAACTAAATGCAAACCAGTCCATTGCCAGTGCAGTTTTCCCTTTAGGGGAGGGTAAGAGAACAAAGAGCAGGCAGGTGTGAGGCACAGAACTCAGTGTGTCACAGGATGGTGGTGCTCAGGTATTGGGTAAGCAATGGGCTTGTCATGGATTAAACCAGAACTGAGGCATGTGAATGGAAGGAAAACTCTCAATTAACAATAAAACCAATTATAGTTAATCATCTCAGGTCTTATGTCCAGATGGTGGAATTCTCCACTCTGGGAAACTACCCTGAAATCCTGATTATCCTGAAATATTAATAATCCTGAAAATATTATTATTTTGATGAGAGAAGTCTGATATGGAGCTTCATCAGAAATTCTTTGTCAAAATAAGTAACAGCTCTTTGCTTTATTAAAAATTAGCTTAGGAGAGTTTTCCACATTGTATGATAAAAAAAAAATTCCTTTTTTTAATCTCCCAAATTGTTAAAATTTTGGTTAGTTGGTTAGTTTTTACTTTTCCTTATATGCTGTTCTGTAGCTGGAAGAAAAGGTTCTTAAAGCTAAAAGGAAAAATTTAACATAAAAAACCTTTTGCAGCAAGGCCACCAAAGCTTAAATAAATACCCTCAAAGCAAAGGGAGAACACGGAAAACAAAGAGCCTGCCTGCCCAGGGTAAATGAGAGAGTGCTGAGAATGCTACAAACAAAATAAATCGACACTGGAATTTGCTGGTAATTTACCTCTCCAGCAGATTAAAGCAGAGAACTTAAAATAAACAAACAGCAGCACCACCAACACTGTATAACTCTGACACAATGCCAGGAATGGAAGATATTCTAAGACTTTAAGTAGTTGCATGCATTATTCTCCCTGTGGGGCTTTCTGAGGTTATACATTATTTGTTTTAGTTTGCAGTCATTCACATGTGTCACTGGAAATGAAGAATCAATAAAATCTGTGCAGAAAAGCTGCACTGATGTCACTGCTGTCATCACTGTCATCTTTCAGGATGCCTCTTCTACCTTTCAGTGATTTTCTGATCAACACACTGGCAGCCATTGTCTTTATTTTTTTTTTTTTCTGCTGGGCTTTTTTTTTTTTTTTTTTAAGAGCAAATTGTAGCAAGGACAGGAGGGAAACTGCAAGAAACCTGAAGCTCCCTGGCTTGCTGATTTAACAAATGGTATGGTCTCGGACAATGAGGCTTTCACTTCTTGCTCCAGAGATATTCAGATAGTAACTTCCAAAGCTGTGATGAAATTGATATTAAGCTGAATTTTCTGCCCAGTTAAATTTCTCCATTTTGCTTCTTTCATGTCTCACTAAGCTGAAAATGTTCCCACTGACTTCAGTATGACTTAAATGAATTGTTTCTATAGGCCTCAAAATGGCCATGAAAATCCCCACGCAACAGGAATTAGCCTTGTATGTCAGGAGAGAATATGAGCTAAGGCCTGTCAGGAATGACTGCACAAAACCTGGTGTTTTGTGGTCCTGACAAACTCTGTGCTGTCCACAGACAGCTGGAGAAAACTGAGACTGTTCAATGGGGCTTCATGCGTTGGAAATAACCCCTTTTGTTCTTCAGGAAAGACTGATGAAATTGGAATAAATTGTCTCCTTTTCTCATTATACCTCTGCAATCAAGCACTTTTGGGAATCTAAATTTAGATCTATTGCAACCAAGCTGTGCTCTGAGACTGAATTTGGCTCGGTCAGTTCTTGGTGATGTAGTGAAAGTTCCTCTAAGAATGAACACCTTGGACAGTTCAATGTTAATTGCAATAACACAATTAAATGTGTAAAATTGTGTAAAATGGCCCATTCAGATCCTTTCTGATTTTTAAGCATTAATTCTTTAGCTTTACTTGCTGAAATATTTTTTTTTTGACATTCCAGCCTGACATGTATTACTTGTATCAACAACTGAATGTACTTGTATGAAAAACTGGAATTTCACTTACTTTGTCCTAATACAGTGCTCAAGTGGAGGAGTAAGATCATTTTCTTTATTTTCAGGGCACACCTGAGTTGTATCTGCAGACAAAACAGACATTTTTAGTGGCTGGGGAATCTGCTCTTCATACAGAACCCCCCAAAAAAGACCTCTCAGATGGTTTGAGTCCAACCACTGCCACATCCACCACTGACCACTGTGCCTGAGCCAGGTTAGATTGCTCATACAGAGATGGTTTCAAGGAAAACCACAAATCAGAAAATGAAAGAATGTGCTGCAGGGCTGTCACGAGGCTTTTATTTTGCAATTGGTGTTGTAACTACTGAATAACTTCTCTGACTCAAACTCTAAGGACAGTGGTGGTGCTTGGCTTGAATAAGAAACCCCAAGTCCAGTTTGAACTGGGTTAGGACTATTCCACCCTGGAAAAGAAGATTGTGCCTTTACTGCTCAGCAAGTAATGCACAGGCAGCAGAAGATGATGCTGTGTGGGACCTCAGGGAGCCTCCCCAGGCTGTGAGCATTCCTTCAGGACGAGAGACCATTGCAGCGTTCCGGGGAAAACAGAGAGGTCACTGTCTCAGACACGGCATCTGTCAACAGTGAAAGTCGAGCTGAACTTCCCAGGGACAAAACATCCTGCCACCAGCTTGGATGTCAGTCTGCTCAGCTGTTTCCTGTTTTGGAGTCAAACATTTAAACTGTAGCAGACCAGGGTTTGGTTTTGTTTTCTTCTTTCTTCTTTTCTGTCTGTCGCCCAGCCAATGGATCGGCTCCGAGTGGCGCACGATGCCAAGGCAGGGTGTAGGATTTGGGTCTGCTTCAGGGAGACTGATGTAGACAGGATGGGAGGGGATGGTCCTGACCATTCACAGCTGCCAGTCTCAGATCTGTCTGGCTCTCTCATGTCACAGAAAGGACCTGGCATCCCCTTGTGTGTTGATCTGATGGGTACAAACACATGCAGAAAACTCTAGATGACTGGAAGGGTTGGGGCGGAGGGAAACGGACAATATCTAAATGTACATGAAGTACTGGTGGTTTTCCTCCAGATCCTCAGGAACTTAGAGGCACACAGGTATCTTTTAAGTTTAAAAAAGCCTTTTTTATCATAGTTTTGAAGAGTTTGTAACATAGAATTTTAGAATAATAGAAGTTGAAACCTCCAAGATCATCAAGTCTAACCATAAATCCAGCACCACCACCATGTTCACTATTAAAACATGTCCCAGTGCCACAACTACAGGTTTTTTGAACACTTCCAGGAATGGCGACTCCACCACTTCCCTGGGCAATCTGTTCCAGTGCTTGACAACCCCTTCTGTGAAGAAATTTTTCTCTAAACCTCTGCTGGTGCACCCTAAGCCATTGTGCTGACCATAGTCCTGGTAGCAGGACAAGCACATTTTGTGTCTTTCCCAACTCATGGCCAACTTTGATGAATTTGTCATTTTTAGGCTTGAATTCTTCCAATCAAAAGGTTTGGATGGAGTGTTTCCATACAAAGAAACAGGAAAAAAAGTATCATAAAGGTGTACCTAAGAGTAAAAGTAAAGGAATATGTATATTCTATTCTTAATTCATGAGAAACTGAGTGCCAGCACTGTTACAGCTCTTCTCTGCCTATCCAAAATTTCTACCCCAATGGAAAGATTTATTATTATTTTCCTCTCTTTAGGATGGCATGTTGATGTCATTAACCTGCTTTTGTGAAGGAACTTTATGTTTCTTGTCTACATTTTGACAAATGGTTAAGTATGAGAAGCAAAGCAAATTCTCAATATAAAGTAGCAATTGCTGCTACTCACAAAATATAATTCTACTCTTCAGTCTTTTTGCCTTCCTTGCCCAGCACAATTTCTTCAATATTTCCTGAAATGTGACCTTGATGATAATTTTACCTAATTATCACCAAGATTCCCATTTCAAGGAATTCACCTTCTTGCACAAGTAAAGAAAACTTTGCTACTTTTTGTGGCAAAAATGTAGCTGGGGCGGAACCCAGCTCCTCATGCAGCATCTCTAGGTGATGCTGCCTAAATATCACCTCTTGTTGGGATTTCCACAAGGGAAATACCAGCAATATTTAGCATTCTGATACTTCCATCTGCTCCTGTGTGCTGGGTGTAGATGTTTGGCCAGTGTTACCTTTCTGGATGTAAAGTAATTACAGTTTTCTCCAGACCTAGCAAGGGATTATTGCACAGACAGAACCAGGCCAGTGTTTCTGTGGAATGATGAAAATATTTGCATTTTTACTGCCTTTTGCAGAATTTCACAGATAACAAAGGATTTACTGGGACACATCCCTGCAAGGGGCTATGGCCACAACAAAGAGATATCTACAACTCCATGCACATTTTGGCTTTGAGGAGAAACACAAAGAAATGCCATGAAAGGTTTGACAGCAAAGGGAAAAAATTTATACGTGCTCTGGGGAATTTCTCATCCAGAGATCTGAGAGGGCTTGGCAGCTCTTGGGTTTGGAAACATTCCTGGTGATGGAATGACACATTAGGATACCTGTTTTGGACCAGATGTTATATGGTACAACACAATAGAAAAAACGTGTCTCTAGTCCTGTGCTGAGCTTTATCATCCATGTCACTTTTATCTGGGATGGGAGAACCAGCTGGCAACCACAGTCCTTTGAAAATTGATAGTTTTTGGAGCTAATAGATCATGTGATCCCTACAATAGGATGGCAGGGATTTTCTTTAAAATAGGAGGATAAATAACAGGCAGAAAGATGATTGAACTCACTACCAAATCTAATGAGGTGCTTAAAACTCCCAGCACAGAAAAAACATGAACTCAAGCAGAACATACAACACCCATCCTGTGCAAAAACCTGGATGTAGGTACAAATAAGGAATAGAGACAACTTATTTCTAAAGAGCAGACTACAGTAGAGTGGCTCCTTAAGATCAAGAAGGAATTTGGTTATCAAAGAATCACAGACAAGATTGTGTAAATGTACCAAAGGAAAGAAAACAAAAGGTGAGTAGGATATTATTAGCAAACAGGGATCTAGTGGTGGAGAATGTACTGAAGTAGGTGCTTTCTAAGGATCAGAATACTCATCCAAATGCCTTCCAGTTGAAGAAGTATTTGCTGCAAAAGCACCTGTGTAATTTGGCATGGTTTCCTGAAAGAAAGAGTGCAACAAGTTGGAAGATCTTTTGCAGGCTTGTGCTTCCAGGCAGGTAAGAGACTGAACTTTTTTAGCAGATTATTGGCACCTGCTTGCCTTGGGGGCTAAGATTTCATGTTTGCTCACCCTCTCTGCTCGTTTTCCTACAGGCATTTAGGGTGAGGAACTGGAGACCTGCACTTGCTGCCTGTAGAAGCAATGTGAGATGATGGGAAGGAGAACGGGAGCAGTGAAATATATTTTATATATTTTTATTTTTATAGGGAGTATGAATAAGCCAGAGGTCACAACATACTCCTTGGGAACCAGTGCCACTGGAAGAGCTGTTTAAAGTGACACATGCTTGCTGTTAATCCTTTCAAGAGCTTATCCTCAAAACTTCCTCGCAAAATATAATTAATCGACAAAACTAATCACGGAAATTAGGCAACAGCACACAAATTAACGATTACTGCCTGCAGCCATGACTGTTTGGATTATTGTAATTTCCTTTCTGCCCCCCCAGAGGTGAAAAGCAGAGTCAGGGAGCTGCTCATACCCACTGTCAACCGTATCTCTTCATCCTGGTTGGCCAAGCCATCGTAGTAGTACAGATCAAACCTCCGTCCCGTTTTCCCGTCGCTGAGCAAATCCTTTTCCAAACCAAAAAGCACACTGAAGTGGCTTTCACTGCAGACCAGCCAAATTGGGTACTTGGGGGTCTTCAAGTAACAACCAACCTGGAGAAAAATACAAAATAGCAGACCATCACTGGGACTGGGGGGAAAACATTTTGTGGCAGTTCTCTCACTCCCACATGTCTGTCCCCTGATAGGGGAGGCCTTTTCAGAAGTCCTTGCTAAGAAGGCAAACTGGACTCTTGATTATTCTCGCTCTCCAGGTTGTTTATTATTTTCTGATCAGCAATTTCTGCACACCAGGCTTTACACCAGCTTGGCCTGAGGGACAAAAGGCTCCAAAAAGCCTCCAACACACAGAATCAAGGTTCTCTGAAAGAGAATTCACCCAATTCTCACCAAGAATTGACATTATTTCTCTTTGTCTTCCAATAACTAACTAAATCTCTATTTACATGATTCTACACTGCAGCAAATTCTAACCAATAGTTCTGTGTTCCCAACATTGCAGAATATGGAGGGGAGGAAGAAGCCTAAAAACCACATGGATCCTCCAGCTTGTCTCCATCTACTTACCATGCTAACAAACCCAGAAATCTAAATCTCTCACCCTGTGATAAACTACGTACCATGCTACCAATCCAGTTTACATTCTTGAAAGTTCTGCTACATCCCAGAGCCTAGGAAGCCCTTTCCAAGGACAAAGGTTAAAAATGTTTGTCAGAGGGTTTGGATCCCTTAAAAACATGCAGAGAAATACTCTCAGCATTCTGGATTCCAACACAATTCATTGTAGAACACATAAAGTTTGTAAGATCACTTATTTATTCTAGTCTACAAACACTAATGAAGGTTCATTAGAGACAATGTTGATGAAGCAGGCCAGTGCAGCTCTGGTAAATCATGGAGCATACAAATCAAATATTAGGCCCTGAGTTATGGCAGGTAACAAAGTGCAGCTGAAAGATCAGATCCCAGATGAGCTAGAAGATCAGATGTCCCCGAACCAACAGGAAGCATGTCCTCTGCAACAGCTGTAAAACCACAGGAATACAACATGGGATCAATGGCAGGCTGTGCTGTCATTCAACAAGGACTGGAAACCAGATAAGAGACTCACAGGATCTCAAGTGCCCTGAGACATCCCTGCCTAGGTAACTCAACTGAGCCCAAAATCTTTTGTTGAGTAAAGAAATATAATCCCTTCACTTTATCACCTTCTAGTTCACATCCAAACATGCATTTTCAGCTATAGAAAAAAGCAGAAGCATTGTCCTTTGTTATTCTTAAAAATGAAATATGCTCGTATGAAAATAAAACTAGAAAAGCCTTTT
This sequence comes from Certhia americana, assembly GCA_018697195.1. NCBI lineage: Eukaryota > Metazoa > Chordata > Aves > Passeriformes > Certhiidae > Certhia > Certhia americana. Next base: position 3,042,956 of record CM031858.1, read on the forward strand.
CTAAGCCTTTGTTCATTCTTTTGGAAGTATATTTATAAACAACATGAATATTCTCTAAGAAAGTGCATAAAATCTTTCATATTCATTCATAGATGTTTTAAACTGGAATATTCAAGAGATTTAATCTGTAAGGGATGGAGGAAGGGATACCAGCAGCACAGCAGCTGGGTTTAGTACCTTTGAGAAACTGCTAAGGAAAACTGAAATCTGAAATGAAACATTTTGCTTTCAGTGAAATAATTTTGCTTTCAGTCATTCTGATTTCAGGACTTTTTCACTGAAAAGGCCCCAGTGAAAACTGAGGAAATTTTCACAGAAAAATTCTTACACATGATTTCTAGATATAGATTTGTGGATGAAGCTCCTACAGTGCAGCCCTCAGCTCTTCACCCTGGGCAAAGGGGAAAATGGCAAAAGCCAAAAGGCAGAAGCCGACATTAATTCTGTTGTTAATCAAACCTCTAACCAGCAGCCTAAGTGACAAGGAGTTTGTGTTTTCATCTTGATGGATATTTATAATTTTTATCTGAAGTGTTACAAGTGCAAATTCAGCTGCCTTCCACAATATTTTCTTCTGATGTTAGATAACAAGTCTCCAGCTAATTAAGTAACTGTTCCCTGACTCATTACTTTGCTAATATCTATTTAAAACAGCCCTTTATACAACAGTTTTGCTTTTTATGTAAATTCTTGGCTTAGAAGTAAAGAATTTTTTACAAGCTTCCAATAATACTCATAACAGGAGTTATCAAAAAAGAAAATACGCAGTTTCAACAAAAGATGGCAAATTAGAGGGACACAGATGAAAAGAATCGTCTCACAAACATGAATATTTTAATATGCAGATAAGTCAAAGCCAAAAAGAACAGCCAGTCTCCTCCTGAAAATGTGTTCTTCCTATGTTTGTCTGCAAAAGGAACTTCCCAGCTCCATCAAACAGCATTTGAGAAAGATTAGAGAGATACAGAAATTTCAAAGCCACATCCACTCACATGAACCATCTCCCTGAAGCCAGGACAAACTGTTCAGATGATTGAGGGCTGCAGGAACATTCTCCAAAAATGTGTAGTGTTCAATTACAATCTTTGCAGAAAGCAGAGAGGGCATCAACTTTGAGATAACTATGGGAGTCTAAAAATATTGCAGCTCAAATCCTCCTCTCCCAGAAGAAGGGAGAAGCCTTCAGTTTGGTCACATCAATTTAAGCACCTGAGGATTAGCTGCTGCCTTGGACGCCGAGACACAAAACATATTTTGTAGAAAATATAATATGGAACCATGCTCCTGACAAAGTGAGGACAGTCCTCGCTGTGAGGATTCCTTTGGCTGCTTCTTCAAGCACCAGCTGTCTTGTGGAGTAGAATCACTGAGTTGTTTGGTCCAGGACCATCAGGTCCAACCTCTGACTGAACATCACCTTGACAACCAGACCAGAGCACTGAGTGCCACATCCAGTGGTGTCCACAATACTCCCAGGAACGAGGAATCCACCACCTCCCTGGGCAGCCCATTCCAACATCTGACCACACTTCCAGTGAATAAATTCCTGCTGATGCCCTGCCTGAACCTCCCCTGGTGCAGCTTGAGGCCGTTTCCTCTTGTCCTGCCACTTGCTGCCTGGGAGAATGGGCTAAGCCTCCCCTCACTGCACCCTCCTGCCACAGAGCTGTAGAGAGCAATAAGGTCATCCCTGAGCCTCCTTATCTCCAGGCTAAACACTCCCAGCTCCCTCAGCAGCTCCTCACAGAAGTGACTCTCCCCACACATGGAATGATGCTCTCATTTAACTGGTCCAGCTGGTGAGGCCTGAGTTGCTTCCTCAGCTGCCTGACCAGCCTGGTTGGTGGTAGTAATACTGGATAAAACCTGGAATAAAACCTGGAAACAGGACAGAGAAGAACAGGCATGACCCCCCAGTGTTCTGATTCCTCAGGAAACCCCTCAAACTCAGCAGAGTGTCTGTGCCACCCAACAGATGACTGACAGACAACAGGACTGACAGAGACCCCTTGTTTCCAGTGTCTTCCCTACACCTGTGGGGCCAAATTCCAAAAGCAAACCAGGGATATGTGACTTGCATCCTTCTTATGAAATATTATCCTTGATAAGAGCTCAATGGCTGTGTTTTTGTCACTGTTCAAGTATTGGTTTTCCAGCAGGCTCATTAATAATTTTCAGGCAAAAGGAAGGGGGGAATGATTGAGGTGTCCTTTCGTGCTGCATGTTTTCAATTCCTATGGAGACTTCCCTAACTCTGATCCTCTCCCTTACAAAGCCCTCAAGAATGCTCATAAATTTCAGGGACACTGTTCTGATCTTTGGGAAACATCAACCTTTCAAAAGCGAGCACCTTCAAAGGGTTCATTCTCCATCTGACATCTGTGTGTATTCACACAGTGGTGAAATTCAACCTACAGACAAGTATTTATTGCTGGAGAATTATCCCAACATCCCGGTATCCCAACATCCCAGACCTGCCAGAGTGAGAGGATGGTACCTCACCAGTCAGCCCTAAATTGTCCCTTGAACAAGGCCTTTTTTTGCCATGTGTATTCCAAAACAAACCAGCAAGAGAATGTGATACCAAAATCAAGCAGGATAACTGGATATGGCAAATCTGATGGCATTTTTCTCCAGGAGTTTTATCACTTAACATAATTTCACCTCCTTGCTTGCAGGACTTTACCATTCATTTTCTAGTTATAATCAATCATCCCTTGCTTTATGTTTCTTTCTCTGAATACAGCTGTTAGAGACGTTTATTTGAGAAGTAATGACAGTGTGTAATGGTTCCATAAAGGGCTGGATTCTGTCAAACTAAGGAATTTCTGGTAGTACCAAATCCAGTAGGGTTGACAGGCAGAAGGATAATTACACAAAGCATTCAGAGTTACAGGCAACAGCCCATTGTTTGTTCTGTCACTGTTTTACTCCCCACAGCTGCAGTGACCTTTTCTGAATGAATATTGAACAGTGTTCCAGGGGTGTTAAGAGGGACGTGTCAGTGAAATCAAACACCTTTCCAGCAGCCCTTGGGGGAGCAGGGATCCCACTGACCCAGGTCACCCATTCCACCAGCACCCCTGAAACACCAGGTCAGACACACCACTGCTGCATTTAATTAACGGGCACTGTGATAATTAAGGAGCACTGTGAGGGTAAAGTTATTGCCATTGCCAAGTACTTGATTTCACCCAGATTGAGAATAACAAAATTAATGCCTACGAGAGCTGACATTCAGAGTATGCACTATGCCAGGTGGGACAGAAATTGAAGAGTTTTCAGACGTATATTTATAAAATAATAGCAAACACTACTGTTCCACTGGAGCCTTAGGTAATTTCTCTGCAGCTTCGGATCCTTCATTTTTTAATTATTTTTTTTATTTTATTTTTTTTTTTTTTTTAGAAAAGGAAATCTTTCTGATAATGAACTGATGGGGGTGAAAAAGGTGAAAAAGGACATGACTGAAGAAGAATAGAAATAAATGTTTCCCAAAGCACTGATTAGACTAGACTAAATCCTAGACTCCTAGAAAGAGCTGATTAAAGTTCCCTTATTCTGCCATGGTGTAAGAGGCAGCAGATGTGGCAAGGAAAACAGACCTCAGGATGCCAGGCAACCTCAAGATGTTTTCTTTATCCCTGTCCCACTCAGCTGCTCTTCTGGAATGTCCCAAAAAAAAATGAAGAAATTTTGAGGGAGATTCAGACCCTTACTGAGATTTCATCGTTTTACCATTTCCTCACTACACACAGAGTTTATAGCCCACTTCAGCGAGTTACATCACTGCAATGACAAGGACAGGGCAGGACTCAGCCCATGGGACACTTCTGCATTTATTTCTAGGCCCTCTAATGCAGGTTAGCCCTTGGGCTTTGGCTGTAAAATCAAATAAGCAAAAGATGGGTATTGTCAGAAATTTAGACCCTCCTATACAGCAGTGATGCAGGGAGCTGGCTGAACTCTTACCTGAAGCATTTTCAGCCTAAAAATCACCTAAAGTGAGATGGGATAAATCCAGATCCAAATGCAGGTGTTTATAATCTAGGGAGACATGTGGAAAATATCTGACTTATCATTTTCTGCTTTACCTGTTTACAAAGCACACAGAGCTCCTCTAAACATGTGGGCTTTGTTATCCTTACTGTCCTAAATAAAAACTCTGATTTTATTTCACTGGAGGGATGTTGACAGGGAAGCAATGCCAGTACCCCAGCAACAGTGACTGACCACTGGGAAAATAACTGGCCATAACTCAGAGGACAATAGGACTTCATTAAAGAAACTTTCAGTTCCAGGCTAGAAAGGGAGATATTTAAAGAAAAAAAAAAAAGGAATGAAGAACAGACTTTCTCAAAGGCCAATGCTTTGTCAGCTTTGTTTCAGTCAAATTTGAATGTCACCCATGTTTTTGCCCACAGTGGTGCTCACTGAAGTCTTACATAAAAAGCAGCTTCCCTTGCTGCACCTACAAGGCACAACATTTTACCCCTATTCCTGACAAATAAATGGAAAATTTAAGCCAACCATCAGTTTCCATTTTGCACTTGTGTGTTTTTGTGGTTGGTTTCTCAAAAGAGGTGATTAAAACCCTCTTTCTGAACTTTCCCCTCCACAACCCCACCAATGGCCTGGATTGAACCCAGCCCATCTGATGGGGAAAAGGGATTGTTTAAGGGACACATTTCCCTGGGAAGAAGGTTATAGGAGGGACATTCCACAGGGCAAAAACACAGGTGAGGTGCCAGGAGACAGAGCACATATGCTGAATTTCATCCTTCAAGCAGGCCTTGTCATAGCACAGAGTGGTTTCTTCAAAAGGACCAAAAATAATATTTCCCATCTGTGGAATTTTAATGAATAAATTCTGTTTGTTTCTGTTGCTTTACTCTGTCTTTTTGAAAAGAAATAGGGAAAATGTGTGTAGCTTCTTTGTCAATATCCTCTCTGTTTTCAGAGGAGCAAAATCTAAAAAGCACCAGGTCACTTAAAGTGCTGGTAGCTCAGGCAGGGGCTGGGACAGGAATCAGAGTAGGGGGAATCTGGGAAGTCAGACAACAGGAGGTTTAACTGTCAGGACAGCTTAAAGCAGGAAAGAATTGGTGAAAACAAAGACAAATCAGAGAGAAGGCTCAAAAGAGACAAGTAACTTTGAATATTTCCATTTCTTCACATATAACAGCACATACCTAAAGTGGTTTCAAAAATCATTTCAGAAGGATTGTGAAATTCATCAGCCAGCACCACACTGTCTTTAGAATGAGAGGTTCAGACCTCTACTCATCCCAGTTAAGCCAGAAGCTTACTGGGTGACTTACTGGGATAAGCACTGACTTTTATTCACCTGTTCCCCTCTGTGTAAAGCGGAAATGACACTTGCCATTAAAGAATTAGCAAGTCATGAATGACAATAATGACAATAATCTGTTTAATTTATTACCTGAGAATGCAGATTATTTTTCCCGTTTTTACCATTATTTAATGGACTGGCATAAACATGAGTAGCCTCTGTTTCCATCTCTTCCTCTTTTCAAAATCTCAAGACATTTTGCCAGAAAGAATTTCATCATTTTAAGTCTTTTTACCTGCAATTTTAATGTGGCATTTAGGCCAAAGGCTCGGACCCAAACACAGGGATTTTCTCACCCAGGAGTGCTAAAATTGGTCCTGCCCACTCCTCTGCCTCATCCCTTCTCTGAGGTCTTGTCCCTGCTGAGAAACCACTCAGCTCCCCTGAGACTGAACTGCTGCATCCTGCAACTCAGCAAGCAGAGGAAACCCCCAGAAATTTTGTGTGGAAGTGTTTCAATTGCCTGATGTGCTCTAAATAAATCCCAGGAAACCTAAAATCCCAATTTGGGCTTCTAAGTTAAATGTGTAAGATCACATGGAATTGATATTGCTTAAATACGGGCTTAGCACAGAGAAAAGAAACCCAAAGATGTGGAATTTGCCTACTGAAAAGTAGCAGAATTGAACTTTTAGGGTTTTTTCCCATTAAAATCCAGAATCTCACTGTGAAACTAAACGTTTGCACATGAAACAGATGGAATGGATCCATCTGTCATTGTGAAACAATTTGCAGCAAGTAATTACACTGCAAAAACTCCACAGAGTTTGTGATATGTCAGGACTGAGAGTGATGATTGAACATTAACAATTCCAGACAAATCACTCGGGGCACAAGTTTTTCTCATCAGCCAAGATAACACAGGATCCACTGGAGGAGATGAATGGCTGGGGAACAGAGGGATTCTCCAGGCAATCACTGGAAGGAAAGGGATGGATGATTTTCTTTGGATTTGCCACTGCTGGAGTTTGAGGATTAATTCAAATGCCCTCACAATTATCTGCAACTCAGAAGCCATGCCAAGAGAATTGTGGATTACACACAAATGCCCCACACACTAGAAAAATGAGATGAAATGGTAGAGAAGCCTTCCTCCATGTGGATTTACTGCATCTAGCCTGGAATCTTGAATATCCCATCCTAAATGTGTTGGTAAGTTGGAACAAGTCTAGAGCAGGGAAATAATAACAAGCTTTGGACAGGATGTGCTGACAAAAAAGGGAGGCACTGTTACATCAGCAAATGCCCAGCGGATGGGGATGAATTGTTTAGGGGGCAGGTTGGATTATGAGTAATATTGTAATTAGAGGAAACTAAGTAAATTAAGAGTCTGATTTATTAATAGTATTTCCAAACACAGGCTGTGTAGTAAATATTAAAATCTCCAAATTCACAAGGACCTGCAAATCTTTATTTGCATTTATTCATGTTTTAGAGATGGATGAGAAAAACTGTAAGATCACAGTTATATGTACTAAAAGCAATGGAAAAATAGCCATCTGAACAAAAAGGCAGGAACTTCATGGATGCAGATTTTTAAAAGAAACCCTGCTATATAACAGGACACAAAAATATCCTGAGTTATCCCCTGAGAGATTGGCTGGATGTGACCTAAAGGGAGATTTCTGACTCCAGTGTCTATGATTCACCATATAGCACGCTCAGGATTTTCTTACTCCTGGAAACAAAAAACAAACCCAACCAAAAATGACAGTCCTTTTCCATGGCTGGGTTCAGTTACCAGCCTCAGAGCCACAATGTAATTGGATGCTGAGAGGAATAAAAGAGTCACTTTGAAAGACAAATTCTATTCTCAGTTCCACCTCTGCAAACTGCCACTGACATTTCTTTTTCCTGAACTGCTCTAAATTTTATAGCAGGAAGCAGAATCTGGCCCCTCATGCTGAAGCCACTGTGGAGACTCCCTAGTTTCGGGCCAAAATCCATCAAAATCTGACTTTTGTCCCAGTCCTAAGCAGACATTGCCTCTGAACTGAAAAGCAGAGAACACCCAGATGTTCTTAATAAAAACCAGGACAATTTACAGCAGATGCCCAACTAGTGTAGACTCTTGAAAAAAAAAAAAATAAAATGGAAACTACATCTACTGGAGTTTCTGTAACTGATTAAGTCACTGGCTTGGAAAAACAGATCCCTGCTCATGAGTCCAGCCTGAAGCAAGAGCCCAGCAGTAGAAACAGATCCCCTCTACCATATAATTTGCAGAATAAGTGGAAAATGGTGTCTGAATCTCTGGGTAACTTGTTTTATTTTTAGAGGGCAGGTGGGTAAGAAATAGCTCTTACCTGCCCTGACCTCGTTTACCATTTTGCTACTCCCGAGTCATTTTCCTCACTGGAGAATGGAAAAAATGCTGGAGTGGTGCATAACCATTTTTTGTGGGTTTAAATGTCACATTGTTTATAGAAAAGAAAAAGAAGTGTGAACTAGACACAGAAGCTTATTTATTTTTAGTCCACTCTGCTCTGAATTAATCTGATTTGGGTAGACTGATGTCTTGACTGAACTCAAGGTTTTTGTAATCCTGTGAATAATGTAAATGATTGTGTTAATCAAAAATAACAAAAATTGTAACTTGCCAGTGGCAGGAGAATGTAGCTGACTTCGGCCATATGGAAAGGAGTTAAAATCAAGCTTTTGTTTTCAGTAACACATTTTTATCAGATGAGTACAAACAAATCCTTTATAATCAGTTCAAACTTTTATAGAGGTGCTGCTGCTGCAAATGCAGCTGGGACTGCCACAAGTATCTAACAAAAGCAAGAGAATTTCAAATAATATTCCTGCCTCAAACACAAGATTGGCTGTTTAGGACAGAACATGTCTTTAGGAAAGACATCCATCCTGCCATCCTCCATCTCCTGTTGATGGAGATCTAGTGGAATCCTTACACAGGTTTTTTTCCTGAGGTAAATTAATCCCTGTCACTCCTTTGAAAGCTTTAATCTATCTTTTAATTTTCATGATGACTATAATTACAACGTGACTATCAAAAACAATTCAAGGGAACAATCCCATTGCATTAACAACTATTTTAATTGTCTGTAATTGTTTTACTGGTAGCAGAAACACCACTACAGCACAGAAAAGATAGACTGAAGAAGCCAGTAATTTCATTGCTGCTTTACTTACTCCAAGCTGATCTTACAAGTAATTGTTTTCTTTTTAATTAAAGCAGGAGAATTGAAAGCATACCTGACAGACATCATAGTGCTCAAACAGGGACAGCAAACCAATATCACTGCGGCTTGAGATGCCTTTCAAAATGGTGATGTTGCCATTCCCAGAGTCCAGCTCTATCACATTGTTGAAAACATTAGACACAGCTTTGCCAGTCAAAAGCAGGTTCACCAATTCCTGTTTGGGACATGTTTGAAATAAAGAAAAAAAACCCAAAACAAAATAAAAACCAAATAGTAGTTGATCAGCACAAGACTGATTCAGGATTGATAAAGCTACACATGTACATAACACGAATTTATGTAGCTGCTTTAGGTTTATGGTTAGGATTAAAATTGCTTATAAAAAGACTCCAGATATTTTGGTCAAAGTCTCCCAAAGTAAAATGAGGAAATTATAAAATCATAGAATAGCCTGTGCTGGAAGGGACCCACAAGGATCATCCAGTGCAGGTCCTGGCCCTGCACAGACACCCCAACAACCCCACCCTGTGCATCGCTGGGAGCAGTGTCCAAATCCTCCTGGGGAGCCTGGGCAGTGCCCCAGCACCCTCTGGGGGAAAAAAACCTTTTCCAGCTGTGGGTTGGACTTTTTGTCCAAAAGGAGGCTGTGAGGGACAGTATTGAAAGCTTTGTTGAAGTCCAAATATTAGAGGAGTTTTCAATTCTCATCCTTCTGGAGGCAAACTGTTGTTAATTTGTTTATTCTCAAACATCTCATAGAAGTGTTGTTTTTCAAGAACAGAGGTATGTGATGTTTTTCTCAGCTAACATCCCACCAAGGGCCAGCTGGGGTCCTTGAAAGCAGAGCTAACAGCAGCCTGTGCTGCAGCAGTGAACCAGCTCACTACTAATAAATAACATATGGCTGGAAACAGGAGGGGAAATAACAAAGAGAAAGCTTCCAGAAAAAAATACTGCAAACTACCAGGCCCAAAGACATGAATAACTCTGGTATGGTCAGTTTGGAACTGGTTTTAAAAGCACTGCACACAATCACAGCTCTGTGTTTCTCCTGAAGGATCCTCAGAGTTTATAGGCTTTTACTGATATTTTTAGCACTTCTTATTCACCATCACTGATGTTTTACCATCTTCCATTGTGGGGTCACAGCATAAAAGTCCTCTAGCAACAAGAGAAGAGCATGAAGCTTGTCTTTGTCAGCCAGAAGGGCAATAGACAAGACCCTGGAATTACTGAGGAGCTGAAGGATCAGACATGGAACCTCAGGCACCTTTCTGAGAGGGCAGGGAGGGAACACAGCAATATCTCAGCACTGAAATCAACCAAGAAGCAAAAGAGCTGGAGAGGGACTTTTCCCAAGGGCATGGAGTGACGGGACAAGAGGGAATGGCCTTCAGCTGAAGGAGTGTAGGGTTAGCTGATATTGGGAAGAAATTCTTTACTGTGAGGGTGGTGAGGACCTGGCACAGGTTGCCCTGAGAGGACATGGACTCCCCATCCCTGGAGATGTTCAGGAACAGGCTGGATGGGGCTTGGATCAGGCTGGGATAATGGAAGGGTTGGAGAAGATGAACTTTAAGGTCCCTTCCAACCCTTGACTGTTGATTCCATGACTCTATGACTTAAAAATAAGAAATGTCATCTCTTCCCAGGGGTCAGTTCACAGCAGAGGCACAGGACAGCCCCAAAACTGGACCTTTACCTCACCTGAGTGCAGTAGCCGTGGCTGCCAATCAGGCGGTTTGTGAGCACATCGAAGTCATTGCGCACTCTGAAAGGAAAACACAAATTTAAAACCAGTTAAATTTAAATACAATTCCTTCTTTTCATTAGGCCTAACAGCTCTAAATCTTACTGAAAAACAAAACCAAACCAACCATAAATCTAGCCCTATATTTTCTGAGTCCTTTCAAGGTGATTTTTTTACACGGCAAAAGAGAATAACTAAACCTGTGGGAAGCAGAAGTTTGGTAGAGCTAGGCTTGAAGGAAACAGCCGTAGAGGAGAAAAAAAGTCATTGTCATCACTAGTTAGAATTTTAGAACTCAGAATTACTGCATGATTTGTGTCACAGAAATAGTGAGGTTGGAAGGGACCTCTGGAGGTCCCTCTGTCCATCCTACCTCTGTACCTAAAGCCAGTTTCCCAGGTCCACATCTGGATGGTTTCTGAATCTCTCTAAGGAGACAGACCCTTCAAAGTAGCTGGGCAACATATTCCAGTACTCAGATAAGATCTGCTATTTGCTATTCCTATCATAAATACCTGCAATATGTCCATAAAATCTATACACTACATTCTCCATGAAAAGAAGAAGGAAAAAACCCCAAACTCTCTAGGTGTACACATTTATAATGGGGCTGTGTGGCCCCTAATTATATGTTGTGACACCAAAGAGAGATGTCTGTGAAATTGCATTGCCCATAATTATGGAGTAATGTGTCCCCAGACTAAGTTCACTCTCTCATAACTTCTGGAATTACTGGATTAGTGATTGGTGGATGGCCTAAACCAAAAAGGTTGTAACGGTGATTGTTTTTCATCCTGCAGATATAATGGAATTGTAAAAATTATTTTATAAATGTTTAATTAGGTTTGAGGAAAAGCAATGTACTATGTTCTGGGAGAGTTGTGGCAAAAAAACGCCAAACAAAAACCTGATTAATTCTATGGGTCATAAAAAAGCTAATTCTCTTCAGTATAAAATATTCTGATCTCAGTTGTTTTGACTCCATCCTTATTTTGGTATTTCTACTGAGGTAGAGAAAATGCCTGAATAATGATCAATTAAAACTTATCAATTAAAGCACATCCAGGCTTCTCATTATCATTTGACTTGGCAAATTTATGCATACAAATATCCATGTTTCTTGAAAATTGGCACAATTAATTCAGTTTTAAAGTGAAAATATTTTGTTTCTGACAAAGCAGGAGTTGAATTGATTTGATCAGGGTAAAGTTAGCTGGAAATTTCCCCTTAACTTTGCTACACATGTTCCACTAAAAAATTATTTATTAAGTAAAAAGCCAGGATGTTTCCTGTCTTCATCCCAAACTTCAGATAACTATTTTTTCATACGTTTTCTTTGGATGCCAAAATCAAAATGTTACATATAATTTTGAGGTTTACAGCCCTAAAAGTATTTAAAATAATTCAGAAAAAGACCTAATCATGGAATCACAATTCCCAAATTTTAAATAATTATTTTCTCATAGGATTTCTTTGAATGCCAAAATCAGAATGCAATGGATAATTTCGAGGTTTACAGCCCTAAAAGTATTTAAAATAATTAAGAAAAATATCACAGTCATGGAATCACAAATCCCAAACCTTAGGTAATTATTTTCTCATAGGATTTCTTTGATTGTAATGTATAATTTTGAGGTTTACAGCCCTAAAAGTATTTAAAATAAATAAGAAAAAGTCACAGTCATGGAATCACAAATCCAAAACTTATTTTTAAATTATTTTCTCATAGGATTTCTTTGATTGCAATGTATAATTTCGAGGTTTACAGCCCTAAAATTATTTAAAATAAATAAGAAAAAATCATAGTCGTGGAATCACGATTCTCATTTTGAAAAAATCATTTCATCCCTTTTGCAAAAACACATTTCACCCCTTTTAAAAACACTTATTTGAAAGAAAATTTACAAGTCAGCGTCAGACAAAACGAAGTGCCACTGACGTCTCTTGCCCGCGTGAAATCAAAGGAAAGGCTGGGAAAAGTGTGCCCGTGACAGGGAAAACTCTCTCGTGCACCACTGCAAGGCATGGAGGGGATGATAAAAATCTTTGGATTTTGGCCATTTCTCAGTTTTAGCAACGGTCTCCTCTCGCCAGCGCCGCGGGCAGAATGTCCAACATGCGTCAGTCGGGGACGAGGGGACGTACGCCACACACAATGGCAGGAAGCTCTAATTCCATCTGTAGGCACAAACAATCTGGGAGGCTGGAGGTGGATCTCGGCTCCTCCAGAAGAAGGACAACATCTGCCTTTGCAATCAGCCCCTGCCGGTGAGGAAACCGACGTCAGGCGCGCGGCCGCGGGACTGGCACCTCCGCGCAAGGCGTTTGGGGTTCCAAAGGCTCCCCAGCCTCTCTGCAGGTGTGCTGGTTGTGTTTCAGCTGCAAGTGCACTTTGTGCATTGTCAAAAACACCAAACAGTCCCAATTCTGTGACTGTTTTCTGCCGGGGTGTGGAGCCGTTCACTGGTGATGGGCGAATCTGATGTGTTTGTTCATTCTGCTGTCCTGGCTATCAGATGTCAATGCAGACATAATCTATAAATCATTATCACTAACGTGACTGCCCCAGCATGGAATTTTCCATTTATAATTTTTTAAACCACTTCAGAACAGGGGAAAAAAAAAATTAATTTGAAACCAGGAATCTTTTAAGTATCCCAGTGACGATCACACAATGATTTAAGGCTTGACTCCGTGAATCCCTTTTTAATTTACAGCCCAACACTCCATGTGTTGTTGTAACAGAATCACAGGTCAGTAAACAGACACTAAAAAGCAACAGTGGTAATGGTAAATATTCCTCTCTTGTGCTGTATTATCACTATTTTCCAGTGTTGTGATAGTCCATAATCTCAGCTGGGGAGTGGGGTAGGAGAATGTTGGCTGCTAGAGCAGAACAGTGGGGTTTGCCTCCCCTGGTAATGTTATAAACTCTGTTTTTTTTAAAAAAAAAAAGATTATTCAGGCAGAAAGCAAGATACTGATTTTTAAAATCTCCTGGATAAAGATTAATGATTCCTCCTCAGCTTAATGATTTATCTTTTAATTTTTTAGATTAAAAGATGACTTAATGACTTAATGACAACTCAGCTCAATGATTTATCTTTTAATTTTTTAGATTAAAAGATTTTAAATCAAGCATGTGCTCCATGTGCAGTTTTCAGCAGAAACCATTCCCTGTGCTGATACGAATCAGAAAGTTGACAACAAAACTTTGTTAAATTTCAGGTCACTTGTAAGATCTCCCAGCTTGATTTTTAATTTTAGTTGTAATGTGTGTGATGTACTTTATGCCTGCATGAACGCAGGGAAGACAGAGCTTGGATTCTAAAATATTTACAGAACGTGGATGTGTTTTAATATGCTCACAGAAACTAAATAACATGGCAAAACTCAGCTCCACATATCTTATTCACTTTGTACTGCTGTTTTAAAAAATATTTCTATTAAAGCCTTTTTTCCCTCCTCAAAAAGAGTAATTGTCAGCCCTTGTCCTGAGGCTTAACTGTCCTTTCAGTCCTCATGCAAGCAAATATTTTATTTCTCACACTATTATCACACAAAATGAACATCATTATGTGGTAAAACTAAAAGATGTGTAAGGTGGCTTCAGAGTAAAAAATTAATTTATAGCAACTGTGGAAATCTCCTTATGACAGAAATAACCAAAATACAGCTGGTGTGAATTATACTTATATTTTCATGGTTTTTAATGCTGTTGGGTTTAAGGCAGGGATGCCTGAAAGTCCTTCCAAAAAATATCTATTATAAATATATATTTTTATATTTTATATAAATATAAAATATTCATTTTCTCTCCATGCTCCTATTGGTGAATCTGTGTTTATCTTCAGCCTAGTTGTAGCTGTTTGTTTCAAGTTGTAAATAATGTGTTTATAAAGGATATTAAATACTGAAGGTGGGCAGATGTTCTGCAGCAGTTCTTTGACTGCTTTGAATTGCCACAGCCATACTGACACAATTTGCTGACTTCCAGACAGTTATTGGAAATCTGTCTAGAAATTAATCAATGTTGGGGTATTAAAAAAAAAAAAAAAAAAAACAAACTAAAAAAAATCTAAGGATTGAAGACAGATGGACAAAACCACCATGTGATAGAAGAAACTCTAATGTCATTATAAACCTTAGCATTGATGGTGCTTTGATCAAATGAACTTCAGTTATCTGCATGGACAATAGTTTTAAAAGTGCATAAATAAAAATCAAAAATATCAGTATTTTGCACATTGGAATCTCCAGTATAATGTAACCTGCAATCAGATGAACTTTTCCTTAGCAAAAACTAAGTGAAGTAAATGTTTCTCAGATGCTTCACCTACATTTACTCTCAATTTACTTCCAGGAAACTTCTTGACAAGTCTTCAATGGGGAATAATGAAATACTGAATGCCAAAGTCCCATACAAATGTAATAGTAGCAATAATTCCAGAATGTCACAGTGTGAGTCAGTTCGTGCCAGAGGTATCACTTGGCTTGATAACAGAACAAAATAAAATAATATAAAAGAAAAAAGAGTGCATTTGAGTAAGTGCTGGCTGGTTTGCAGTCCTTAACTGTGAGGCAAAGCTGCCACAGCAAATTGGTGACCTCACTCTGTTCATGGCAACAGACAGTCACATTAACAAACACACAATTACAAGTCTACTCCCAAAATAGATTTGGGGCTGGGAGGGAGAGAAAACTCATCTTCAAGCATAAGGATTTCAAATAATTACAATGGGGATGTGGAAAATGACAGGATGGGTGACTCCATTATTGTGTAAATGTTCCAGAATACTTTTTTTTTTTGTTTTAATACTGGCACATGGCAAAGGTTTCAAATAGATGTTCAAAGCAGAAGAGAAGAGCCTCCCTAAAAAAAAAAAAAAAAATTGTTTGGGATTTAGACCAGGAAAAGCAAGGAAGTGGCTTCATTCTTAATTTATCACTTTTGCCACATACCTGCTAATTACAGAAAGTATTTAAAATGAGGTACTCATGCAGGTTAATTCATCAGCTCTGCTCCAGGGTGCTGACAAACTATGGGAAGTATTTATATTTCACAGGTTTAGATCTGATGGGAAAAATAATTCATCTATTGGCATATTCAACCCCACTATTTAATTTTTTAAAATAAATTATCTTTCTGACTGAATGCAACGTACTCCTGAGTGCAACAGAACAAGCAAAGATATTGAACCTGTATCTATCTCCCCACAGTGACCCTTCAGCAAACAGCAGAACAATCTGAATGTGTGAAAGTAACCTGCTAAAATTTGGCCAAAATCTGACAATTTATTTGTTACTGCTATATTTTGGAGTGGAATCACACTTATTCTTCCACACCTCTGCAGTCTTTTAATCAATATACTTAATTTCCCTAAAATCAAAAGAATTAATTTCTGAAATGCTTTGATTCAGTAAAGGAAAGGGAAAGGAAAAAGAAGATTGGAAAGATGAAAATGCTGATCAATGACTTCAGGGCAGGATTCATATCACTGATTTTTATATCTACACATGAACACATCAACAGGTAATCACTCTGGAATTCTTTAAATTTGTATACATGGAGAGAAACTGGTACATCTTGCAGGTAATTTAGGGGACCTTGATTAGGTAATTTGCAGAGTAGAGGAAAAAACTTCAGGAAAATTCCTTTTTTCCACCTGGTGAACACACAGTAACAGGAGCCCTGCCACAACCTGGCCATGGCCATCAAACTGCTAGATTTGCTGAATTGCTAACCAAGGACTGGAGGGATAAATCACAAATATTCTGGCACTGAAGACAGACTGACTCTATGTTTAATTTTTTAGATTAAAAGATGAGAAGTGAGAAATAAGATTGATCTAGGAATAAAACCACCCTGTAGACATTCTTTGAAGAAGACTCCTCAACTGGACAAACCAATTAAAAGTTCAATTTCTTTAAGTAAATTTTTTACAGATTGTAGCTCAACAGAATCTGAGCATTTAGATATCGTAGGATCAGAGGAATTTTTGATGGTCAGAAGGAACCACAGTTGGAAAGTGGAGCAGCTTTCCTGTGGGAAGAGGCTGCAGAAACCAGGATTATTTCACTGCAGCAGGACACAACTGATGGACTCCAAGGCATGTTCAGATTTTAAGGAGATGATTAAGGAACATTTCCTCACTACTTTTCATAACATGTATTCCACAGCACTCCTTAGACTTACTGGGCAACTCAAGGGAAAAAAAAATAAAAAAAAAAAAAAAAAGAAAAGAGAAAAATGCTTTCACAAAACACATTTCTGCAGTAGGGAGCTCCTTGCCACAGAGGTTGTGGAGGCCAAAAGGATTAAAGGGTTTAGAGAAATTCATGAAGGACAGGTTTCATCAAGGGCTAATAAACTCAGTGACCTGGACACAACTGCCAGCTTGGGAAATCCTGGAATTCCTGCTGGAAACATGGAGAACATTCTAGCAGAATGATTCTATACTGCATTTCTTAGAGAAATTCCTCTCTTTTCCCTATCAAACACAGGCTAACAGGCTTGCAGAACCTTTCCTTGATCCCATGGGGCAGCCTTATGGAACCAAGGGGCAGTTAAATCCAAAATCTCAGGGTCTCCCCAGAACAATATCCCAGGTTTATATCAGCCCTGGTGTGGATTACAGCCATATCCCATGCTGGAATAAAGAAGAATTGTGGAGAGGGAGAAGAGAAGGTGATGTTCTCGGCATCTGGCAGGGAAAACCCAGTTACTCCCTCTCCCAGAAATCCACATTTTTTTAGTTGTTTTCTCAGCTTTCCACACTTTTCTCAGTGAAATCTGGTTATACTTTGATGAGATTTACTGACTCAATAGTAAATCTCAACAATAAACAAAATAAACTCAACAACTGCTCACTGATGCACTTTCACTCTGTACTAACACTGATCTTTAAATTAAATAACTTTCTCTGCCTTTCTTGTTCATTTACAACCACCACCATCCCTGTTTTAAGAAAATAGTTATGTCCCACCTCAAAATTTGCTTTTTTTAAGGCTAGAAAACATAAAAACTTTTTTTTTTGTTCTTTTAGAATTCTTTGATAAAACAGATTCCTTCTGGTCTGTGCTTTTCCTACACTTCCCCCAGCTTTAATGTGTGAACCCAGCCTGACATGGTGTTTCTCTAAGGACACATCAGTGCCTTGCACAATCCATTAACATTTCTTCACCTCCTAAAACTATTTATGCTGATACACCCTCAGAGCAGATCCAAGGCTATTTTTTAAAGCTGGCTCAGAGTCACTGTGTGCTCTGCTGCTCCTCATCCTGCCATTTACAGCTGATGAACCCCCCAGTACAGTAGTGAGCAGTCTCTGTTTACAAGACCTTGCAGTTTCTGTAGTGAAAATAAATTCCATTTTTATTGCCCTCATCATGAAGCTGAGCCAACTCTTTTTTACAGCACGATTTGTTCTCTGTATTGACAGGGCCTTTCAGCTTTTCAGTCAACAGGTCACTTCGTCAGCACACCACTCCCCTTTTCCAGCATTATTGTAAGGAATAAAACATTTTTGATCCCAGACTGATCATTGACAAACTCCATCAGTCACCTTCCCCATGCTAACAACACCTTTCTGAGTCTCTTTCCTTATCACCTTTAGAATTCTTAAAAGATGTGTTTTTTTCACATTAGTAAACAATTTTTCATTTGACGTATCAAATAAAAATCTCTTATTAGGTCTCCATTAAGTAATTTTATTCTAGTTTTTTTGTTTGGGTTTTTTTGTTTGTTTGGGGTTTTTGTTTGGTTTGATTTTTGTCTTTTATTTCAACTAACAATTCTCCATTTGCTCCTATAACTGCAAGTCAAGTTACCCTGTATTTAAATCAGGCATGACAAAGGTAAGCTTTTAGGATCAGGTCCAGTCATAAAGTCTGGCAAAGCAAGAGAAAACTTGAAAATACTGAATAAATTTAGGAATGAGGTGTAGGTACAAAGACACCTGGTTTATTTTTCCCTTCCCATGGTTCAGCCATCATCAGTTTTTCAGGTTAAATTCCACCTCCCTCAAATTTGACTCAGTTATTATGCATGAATTCCAATTAGCCATGCTGACTTTGCACCATGCTCCTCTCCTTACTGAAAGACAGAGTATTAATTCAGACATGGAGCATTCTTTACATTATTCCTGATATCAGCCTCCTCCACTCTACACAGAAACCTCACATCTTTTCCTGATAGCTTAGTATTAATATGATAAGGAAATCTCTTGTTGTTTCATTTCCTCAGCTCTGACCTCATCTGAACCACAGTTTTTCTCCATTTTCCAACACCAGGACTCAGACCACTGATGACAGAGAAGGCTGTTGCTCACCACACTTTTTTCATTCCTCTGCACTATTTTAAGAAGTCAAAGAACTCCACAGATAATAAGAAGCTAATAATCTTCCCTTTCTTGAGCCCTTTAGTTTATTGATTTATCCTGATCTGTTCCACAAGGAGCTGGATGTGTCAGGGGAGCAATCTGGGTTTATTCCCACAAGTGACCATCCTGCTGCACATCCACACCAAATTTGCTGTCACTCAGTCTCCAGTCCTCCACTTCTGCTCTGTGGACCCAGCTGAAATTCCTGAATTTCTTACCAGGGGGACAAGAGTCACATGTCTCAATTACCTGGGCAAACTCCACAATTTCCCTCATTTATTATTTTTGGCATTGTTTCCCAGTTCTGCAGTCCCTTACCTGTCAAGGTAACAAACAGAACCAGCATAACAAGCTCTTTGTCTTCTTGATTCTTCCCTTTTTTTTTCTGAGTTGAGTCTCATTTACTCATTTTTCTTTACCACTAACCTTTGTTCCTTGTTCTCCAGAGCAGCAAACACCCTGAAACCTAATTCAACCTTTCCTCTTCTTTGCCTTTGTGGTCACATTTCCACCTGGGTCACATTCCTCATCTACAATGTTAAATAGCTTCCTTATATTCACATTTTATTTGGTAAATCCTACACATTTCTCTTGAGTGAGATCCAACTCTCTTTTCCTCTGTCTTGTCTTTCAACCCCTCTTTTCCCACCCCCTTTTCTCCATGGGTCCCCTCTCTCTCAAGCATTAGAAGGTGACATTTCACACATCAATATATTCCACTATCCCTATGCCCTTTTGTAAGCACAAAGCCTCAGATCTTGGTCTCACATCCTCCCACAAATATTGCTAAGGCTGTCATTGATTATCCCTGTATTCTTGCTCTTTTTTTTAAAGGAAAAACATTAAATTCCTTCAAGCAACCTTCCTTCTTTATTACCTCTTAGCAGCTGTAAGCTGTGCTTCATTATTCTGCATTTATTAATTGATTAATGTTGCAAGCAGCTCTTGCCCAGTGAACACTTTGGCTACAAGGGCCTCTGTCCAATTCCCACAAGAGAACCTCAAAAGCAGGGATGATCCTGAAATTTAGGAATTGCATTGAGCAGGAGGCACAGAAGTTCAGTCACCCCAACAGAAAAAGTATCAATTCTTCCCTACCAAGAAAAAAAAAAAAAAAATCTCCTATTTGCTCCTCCCCCTGTTGCTGGTAAATCTAACCTGTTTTCCTCATGCTGCAAAATCATAAATGGCTCTTGGGAAGCTCTGAGATTGTCAGATATATATATATATATATATTTCAGTTGTGTCCAGCTCCTTGCTTTTTAGCACTGTAACATAATTGACAGCTGTTTCCCCCCAAAACCAGCAGCTTCCCTGTCCTTTTCAAACAGCAAAAGCTGTTTGTAAAAAACAAATATAAGTCTATTTATATTGCATAACTGCAAGCCCTGAGTGAAATCTGCTCCCAGAGACAACCTCCCCCTGCTGTTGCTCTCCCAGGCACTCTCAAGTGAAGGGGAAACTACCACTGAAAGGGCTTTCCCAGAAAACTGGCTCACAGAAAAATCTACTTCCATCAAGAGCTGAGAGTGCCCCACGTGACTGGATCCATCATGCCAAACTGGAATTGGAATTTTACCCCTGGCCCAGCCAAATGGATATTTCACAGAGAGCCTTGCTTCAGCAACCAAACAGCAGCAGGAGGGAAGGGGAATTTCAGGGGAACTCCAAATTAGAGATGGGCTCTGGTACAGGAAAAGGTGTCAGCAAAGGAAAGTGGATTAAGGGACACTTTGTTCCACCCACAACTCATGAGCCAGCACAGCATCACTTTCCTTTTCAAAGTCCTGCAGCACTCAAAGAGATTTAAGGTCCAGTAACGTGTCAGAATTGGGGTTATTTTACACTAAATGATACAGAAAGGATACAGGAAAAAAAATGGTTTGGTACAGATTACTGCAGTAATGATCATTTCCTGCTACACATCTCAATAAAAACTTCTCTTGATGAGTAAAGGCAGACAGAAGTGTTAAAATTAAAACAAACAAAAACAAGTAAGAATAGTTTGCCAATAGACCAGAAGAGGGAAGTTCTTGTAGGATTGCTTGCAAGCACACAAATGATTACAGAAATAAACCCAAGATGGCAAACAGATGTATTTGACAGGGGTAAAGACCATAATATTGGGCAGCATTTAATACGATTTGGTGCTTCTGCGAGTTTTTATTTCAAAGATGGATTAGAATGGCAGATTAAGGAGATTTAACTTCTCCATTTAGGTAAACCAGTACCACAGGAATGAAGAGTAAGTGCACAGAACAACATAATTTTTATCATTTGATTCCCCCAAGTGAAAAACTGTTCATTAATAGATTTCAGAGAATGAGGTGAATTGGCAATAATCAAGGACAGAGTTATTGGGTGTGAGAAATCCTACACTGATAAGGAATCATAATGTGATTTATTCGATTTAATAACAACTGGCTTTTGAAATAAACAAACTGAATAAAGAAACACACAAAACAACCAACTCCAAACAACCAAAATTCCCCAATACCAAAATGGGAACAGCACAGATAACTTTGAAACAGGTCTGAACACCCTTTTCTGGAGCAGTAAGGACTACAGAAGTGTAGTTAACTGTAGGAGCTGTGGGATCATAAGGAAGAAAATGTTGATGTGTATTTTCCAAGGTTTATGAGCAGCCAACCTTAATGAAGTACACAGCCTCCTCTTGACTTGCAAAATCAGTCTCCTTTTTATAATTTTTCCCCACAGCTAAAGCCATTGTTCTGCTTATTCTCACAGAAACCCTTCAGAGAAAACACGGCAAAGACACCCAGTGACCAATCCTGACTGGAGAGTGACACAGAACCTGCTGTCAGTTCCTGATAAAGTATCCCTTTATATACAAAAATGATGCAAACACTGGCATTTTGATGTGTGAGCAGCACAATGAGCCTGTGTTTCAGATCAGGCTCTGTGCATTGTCTCCAGGTAGCCTGAAAATGGCTGTGCACTGTTTTTCCAGAGGGATTCCTCCCAAGGAATTTTCTCATTCCGCGTGTTCTTCGCTCTCACGGGTTCTCGCAATGATGCTTTTATGCAGTGAAGTTATTGCAGTGATTAGGAAAAATATGGAAACTGGGTTGGTGAGGAGCTGGAATTTAAAGAAATCTGAGGATCCAGTGAGTGCATCCAAAGGAGCCACATCCCACTCCAGGAATGGCTTTGCATGAGTAAGCACAGTGAGGAAGGGTTGGGAGAGGATGAGGCAGCACCCAGCAGGGACAGCTGTGCTGCAGTCCCACTGCAGGGTGGAAATTCACTCAGACTCTGGGGATCACTCCAGTTGTCATCAAAACCACTCCTGAATATTCACAGCTTTCCTGCACTCGGTGCTGAGGCTCCATGGGAGCTTGCAGCCCAACTTTTTTGTTTTCCCACGCATGGAAAATATCCTGCAGCTCTCATCAGTGTGAAGATCCCAGCACACATCTTGCACACTCAGATAGATTAGTCCCCTGAGCTGATAGAATATGACTTCTTGAAAAAAAAATTTCGCTGGCTGTTTTAAAAAACAAAATATTAAAAAAAAAAAACTAACAAAAAAAAAGGAACAGGTTACAATTGTTAGGAACCAGCATTCCTTCCTGTACCAGAAGCAACAACGCGTTCTCAGCAACTTCCTCAGGAATTCTCACTCCTCTCTGGCCATTTGTTATCAGCTCAGGCAGTGATGATCATTAGTGCTCAGAGCATGAAAAACTCATTACCCAAAATCTACAAAGCAGCACAAACTCCTGCATTTCCTGGCATGCGTCCCCCTGAAATAAAAATACTTCAGATTGCCAGTGATTTTAGAACAACTGCCCAGCAGACCTGGCTGAAAGCTGGAATTTCCATTTGCAAGGGAAAATCTGTAACAATGTAAAAATGATGGAGCTGGACCAAAAAAGCAGCAAAAGCAGCAGCAAAGATCAAGGCAGAACACAAAAATGGGGGACATAGAGATAACATCAAGGCTAGGGGGTTTAGGGATGCTGGAGCTTGCACCTTCCATTAATTGCTCTAAATTCACTTGAACCTCTTGATACTTTTGCCCCCCTCATCTCCCACTACTGGAATTTATTTTATGTTGTGGCAAAAATTACATTTGTCCTTGTTTTAACATCAAAGCCTGAGTGCTTCCCTGAGAGCACCCAAGTTTTTGGACTCCGAGGAATAATGTACTCAACCCTGTCATGGGTGCCTGAATTCTTATTACTTCCAAGTATTTCCTTTTTATTGGTGAAGAAAAAATGGGTTTTTTATCTGTGTAAATTACAGGGAAACTTTGTTTTTGTCTTCCACTCTGTTCCAGTACTAATGTGACTTTACTGGCCTATGGAGACAGGACTACATGCAAGACAAAATATGGAAGATCATGTACTTATATGAAGCCATTAATGTGTTTTTATTCTGTTCTCAACTCACAACACATGATTTATCTCTTGTCTATCACGGAAAATTGAACTGATATGTTCAGATAATTAAATTTCTAGTGGTAATGCCAAAATGTCTCTCCTTGTTTTTATAACAGCCTATTTAAAGCCCATCACTAGGTGAGACAGTTGAGACTGGTTTTTGTCATGTATAATGATATGCATTATTAACATTTAATCTCATTTTTCATTGACCTGTCACTAAAAAACAGATTTAATTTCACGACTTGGTATTTACAGTGTGAAATCTCTTTATGAGGAGGTTATTTAGATTTTCTCACTTTACAGGGAAGATAACCAAGTACTGCACAAGATGATTTATGCCATTCTAAGGCAGTCACTCAAAAAAAAGTAAAATTAATTATGGCTTTTTTCTCTATTTTTTTTTTTTTTTTTGAGTTTAAAGGCCTAAATACAAATACTTACACAGAAAGTAAATAAATTATAGAAACGTTAAAGGGACCTTAAAGCTCATCCAGTCCCACCCCCTGCCATGAGCAGGGACACCTTCCACTATCCCAGTTTGCTCCAAGCCCCATCCAGCCTGGCCTTGGGCACTTCCAGGGATAGGGAGTCCACAATAAAGATCATTAGGCTAAAAAACTACACTCAAAATAGGAAAAATCCAAGTGCTGCCAATTCCTCAGCTAAAATTAAATAATATTTTCTTTTTTCAGTGCAATATGCACCCAAAAATCTGGACAACTGGAACTTCCATGAAGTTTTCTGTTGTAAAAACCTGCTGATTTTTCTGTTAAAAAAAAACCCAAACAAAAACTGGGGCAGAACAATCCCAGTGAGATCTATTATTGGCTGAAAATTCCACTATCTAAACCAACTCTTATTTGTCTTCAGCTGTTCATCCAGAACTATGCCAGTTATGTAAATAATTGCTTACCATGCTGGTAACACTCTCTGAATGGTACATATTTCTTGAGGGTATCAGCACTGAGTTATTTGTCTAGATATTTTTAATATCCTAAGAGAAGCATGGTGGCAGAGGCAGCTAAATCGATTGCTGAAGATTACATAAACACAATCCAGTGTGCACTTCTAAATAAAAAAATTGTGCAAGGGTCTAAAAACACTTTCCATTGTGTTTAAAAACAGAAAAATTCCCGTTTCTTGTAAGCAAAAGTTTGGTACCAATGCAGTGTCTTACACAGTATAAGCTAGAGGAGAAACAGCACTTTAAAATGAAGTTTTGTGAGAAAATCATGACAATTCCTCAAAATAGAACTGCAATTCATAAACTGTTCTGACATTCTGGATCAGATCTGTAAAAATATTTAGATAGTCTAAAATGCAAACAGGCAACATAAGGAATTGTCGCATTCACTTTAGACACAGCTCCCCCAAATAAAACCACAGATGATTGATTGGCCTTGTCATAATCCATCTGATGGAAACTGGGAGGTGATGAGGGAGAATATAGCCTTGTTGAAATTATTAAAGAATATTTATCATTTTATAGCAAGCAAACAGTGCAGACAGCAAAAATTATGAACCTACAGATCATTACTTGCACAAGTAATTTTACTAATCTGAACCTCGCTATTGTAACCAGCTCAGAAAAATGAGAATAAATGGCACATGCCTTGAAATTATCACATCATTTATGTTAGAGTACAAAAGTGGAGTCAAGCCAAGGGCTGTAGTGTTACCATAAGCAAAAGAAAGGAAGAAATTACAATAAAACCAAAAAAACCCTCCATCTACAAACACTAGCTGGGATCCCAGCAGGTGAGCAACTGATTGTGGATCTCAAATTTGGATTAAGTTGCTGTTTCTTGTCAAGACAATGCAGAGCTGTAAGAAATAAAAGCTTCCATAAATCAGACTCGTGCTGCTTTCAAGTGCAGCTGCTCTCCCCGTGTCACTTGTTATTGCAAACTGGCAGCAGCAGCTTCCCCTGGCTCCTGGGGATTTTCACAAAGTCAAAATTTGACTAAATGAAGGAAGCCTCAGTTCTGACCCACTGACACTCACAGCACCACAGAAACACTTTCAGTCTGTATAAAAGCTCAATTAAATGCCACTGTGCCTGGGCAGGCCTCAGTGAGTTTTTAAAGAGGTTATGATGGCTTTGCATGAGCTAGAGCTCAGAATATTCACTACAGCAATAAACTGAGACCAGAGTTGTCACACATGACTTACAGCTACCTAAAAATCAGCTGCCTCACCCATTTCCATTTTATTCCAGCTTTTCCTTATCATTATCACTGACAGAGAGAATGGGGAAGTCATGACAGTGAGGTTATTCCCCCCTACCTAAGATACCTCATGTGTGTGAAATAAATAACCCTTTAAATAAGTCTTACTTAAACTGTCAAGGCAGGGAGAACAAGAAACTACCCCAGACATGATACCTAAAGTTTAGATAGAGTATTTGATATCAGATGTAGTGGACTGACCACTACAATAGATACACATATATAGACATACATAATTATAAACACACACCAGAAAAGCCAAGATTAGGTGATTAAATCTGCACAACTCCCCCATATTTATCAGAGCAAACACAGATTAAAAAGGTCAGAGATTTAAGCACACCAGAGATTTTTCCTCTGGATTTTTCCTGGGATTTCTTCCCAGCTCACTTTGCTGTGCAGTTTATGAAACAAGGCTAGAGAGGCACTCACAGGTTGATGGATCTTGATAAGATGACAGACACAGTCAGGAGGATGCACCCATAGGGACCAATTTCAAACTGAAAAAGAAAATGTGTTATTTTGGTGTTATTTTGGGGTTTTTTGTCTAGGATTTTGGTGTTATTTTGTTTGTTGTGTATACATTTTTTGCCCAATCCTCCAGAAATGAAAATGGAACTGAAGGCAGAGGAATTGCTGTGATTTATGCTAAAGCTCAATTTGTTGCATTGTTAAAATACAAGACATGTCATGGAGTGTTAGAAACAATGTTCAGAACACAGTGTGTGAGACCAATAGACACAAAGGTTGTCAGCTGAAACCTAATTTGTTTAATTACTATATAATTAAACACAGTACCTGGTGAATATTCTGCTGTAGTAATACAATCAGGTCCTCATATCTCGTGGCACTGTGAAGTATCAGCTGGGAAGGAATGCAAGAAGGAAAAACTGGTGACTTAAAAAATAGCAACTCATTTTTATAACCTGAAAGCTGAACTGAAGTAGCCAAACCTTTCAAACTGCCTGGAAAGATCTGAACTAATAAAAAGAAATAAAGATCTAATGAAATCTACCTCTTACTGTTGTCATTTGGCAGAGAATTGTATTGCAGCACATCATACGCTCTGAATTTTTCAATGCTGTTTGATGATTTTTACATTTCTTGAACAGACACTTTGATTCGGTTTTAAGCATTGTCTTAGCAATGAAAAACAATTCCTAGAACAGAGAAATACTGAAGCTTCAGAAGACACAGGAGGGGCAAGAAGCTCAGGGCTTTGTACCGATATGGTGAGGCATTTATCACACTCAGAGAATATGAGTATTCCTATTTAACAGCAAATCCAGGACAGCTCACAGATCCAGGCCCTCACTTCAATATTCTTTGCCTGCTTTTCCATCTTTAGATATTTTGAGACATCCATTCCCCCGTTTAGGAGGCCAAAAACATTTCCTCCAACCACTAAAGCCTGGCTGAAGGCACCACTGCTTGCAAAGCCATCTGAGAGCCTCAGATGGAAACAAGGCATAACTGGAAAGTGCTCTGCCATTTGGAGCTTCTGGAGGGGGAAAAAAGACAAAGAATTCTGTGTAAGACAAGAAGAAAATAGTGCCTTTTCATGCTCATGGTCAATTGGAAGGGCCCACGTTCATTTTTACTGTGTGTCATTAAAAGCAAGCAGAGCTTTTAGGTTTGGAAGGCAAATGGGAAATAAAAAAAGGATTTCAGAGAGCCCAACTTCACACAGCCAATGGGACAACTCAGAGCCAGGCAGGTTATGGGATTTTATTTCTTATTGGGTTTTGGATCATAACTAATTTGATTTTAAAGTGTTAGGAGAGCAATGGAAATCAGATTCCTTGAACTGAAATAGGGAAAGCAAGAAGGAGGATCTGGAGAATGGGAGTCACACAGAGCCTTACAGTTTCTAGGATTCCATCTGCCTTGTATTTCCCTGTGGGAGTGAACTGCTGTCTTCCTGATGGCCTGAAGGGGATATTCAGACAAAACTCACGTTAAAAGGAAGAAAATGGCATTAAAGAGAAATCAACATGTTATAAGAGCTGAATGATGTGCCAAAGGTTTGCATCATTATTATTTTTAGTGACATTTTGAAAAAGATTTCTTTTAAATAAGTTTAGATTGCAAATCAAATTTCTGTCAGTGAAACAAACACTATATCTGTACTGTGCTCCCTCAGTTACAAGTTTCTCCATACAGAAAGAAGATAAATATAAGTTTAAGATGTTAATGACAGTTTTTATTGAAAAAATATTTTTAGAGCAATGACATTCAAACAAGCAGAAGTACATATGTAAAATATCACAGAGGAAGCAGGTTTGAGATATAAAATATTGAAATATCATTTGAAATGTCTTTGAATTTGCTGATTCTATTTCAGGTTTACGAAGGATTTCTGTGTCCCAAAGCCTCTCTGTTATTTTGCACCTATTTTAGTTGATCTAATTAAGGAAATTATGGCCACAAAACCTGACTCACTTAAGTTCTTTAGGTTCCAGTGCAGCCAAAGCCAGGGATCTAGAAGTCGATATTTTGGGTACAAGCAGCCTAATTGCGTGGCATAAACTAAACAGGCAAATACAGCAAAAGGAGCTTAATTCCAGCCATAATGGAATATCCTGCAATAGAGGAGCAGAATGCTGCATCTGGAAAACTAATTCTTAATAAAAAGATTTTGGAGGATCCCTACAGTTAAATCCACAGGATCTTTCACAGCAACTTCAAAGTGTTTTGTCTGTTCTGTCTCAGCTGCTGGGGCAGCAGAAATAACATTTTGCATTGCTCCTTAGGCTGTTTTAGGTGGCATAAATGCAGCTTACAAAGCATTTATATTGTAAATTACGTAGATTTGGGACAGATAGAGAAGTGCACAATGACTATAAGTGCTTCTCCTACTCACAGTGCCACCAGGGCTTTCTCGTGGCCCCCCGCACGCCACAGAATATCAGCGAGAGCCAAGGAGAGGCACTTGGTCCTGTGAGCTTCTGAGGGCTGGAGACAACTGCAGTCCAGGAAATAAAGGAGAGAGACAAGCACCAAAATGTGAGGGCAAAAAGATTCATAGCAGGTTTGTCCCTAAAAGAACAAAAGCATCTTCAGGGACAGTTTAGCAATGATTAATAACAAGGCTCCGGTGAGCTGCATCACAAAATCATTATTTAGGTACCTCAGTTCTTCTGCAGCTGAGAAAAGAGACAACCTGGATGGCCAAAAATCCTGTGAGTTGAAGAGGCAGCTGGTGCTGTCACTGGGGAGACATTGCAGGTGTAAAGGTGCAGCTGAATCCCACCTTCCTCTGGGAATCAAGCAGCAGAAGGAGAGGCCACGAGAGCACTCCCTGCTCAGCACCTGCAGAGCTGTCGAGAGGCAGATGCAGCTGATGCCACCACTGGGCTCTTTGGAACTATTCTCTGAGGAGGAACCTCATTTTAGGCATTTAAGGAGGTACCTTGGACCCTGAAGATAATCAGATCCAGTGAAGGGAGCTGTAGGGAGAAAAACTCTCTCCTCAGATTGCTGCAGAACAAACTGGGCACGCTGGGTGGGTTTCTTCTCAAGTCAGCAGGAAAACAGGCATTGAATTGGTGAATTCACCAAAGTCAAGTGTTAACAGTTCTGTGCTGCTTTTTGGGGGACCTCTAAGTGATTATGTTTCCCTTACTGATGGTTATAAATAATTATAAACTCGTTATGTGTCTGTGTTCTGTGACACTGCTCCTGTCATACCAGGTGAATTTAAGTGATGAAATTCAGTCTTTACTTCTAGGAGATCATTACTTAAGCTTGGTTTGTAAGGAATTATTAAAATAATACTGTTTTTATCATTAAAAGCAATGGATGAAAATCAAGAGAAGAGGAAATAAGATATGATCAACAACAGGAACTGGTTAAGCACAGATCTGTTATCACACCCTGATCTTCTAAAAGAAACAGTTCTTCTTCCACAGAACATATTTTTAACTGTTTGCACAAAAAAAACCCAGGTAAATGCTTCAGGGAACAATACCATATTGGCAAATAATTGAGAAGAGAAGCTACTTCATCTTTAAATATGTAATAAATCTTTTAATATTCTCCTACAGGATTGTTTTAAGTTTTAAACATGATTTTTTAGTTTCTAAAGGCATTCATACTTAATTTCTCTTTGAAGTTTTTACATCTTAACCCTTTTAAACAAATCTACACCATAATGTTTTTACCCACCTGCTAAACTTTCTCTAAAGTACTCTCTGCAGGAAATGCTGCTTGCATTTTTTAAAAATAAGGTGTGCACCAAAGTTAGGCCCTAAATCATTATAGGACCAGGAAGCTAAAAGTCACAAAGTAGAAAACTGGCAGATTTGAGAATAAACCAAATATCCATGAGACTGAAGAAGTGGCCAAAAGATCCCACGTCCTTGGGAAGAACATAACTGGAGTTTTCTCTAGTGGCTTCTAGAATGGCAGTCTTTGAAATTCAGATTTTATCAGTTTTAGAGTGTCAGCATGGGAGATGAGGACAAAACCCGTTCCCACTGTTTGAGTAAAAGATCTAATAATTCAAAAGACTAAACAAGAAACACCAAATGTAAAAAAAAAAAATTAAACAGACTTTCAAGTTCAATGTCTGCCTTGAATATAATGTTTCTTTAGAGAATGTTTCCCTCTCTGAAGGATGTGAGATATGGGAAATAATTGGTGAGAGTTTTCAAGTGGAAAAAAAAAAAGTATAATCACAACTTTCTCATATCTCTGCCTGTGTTCTCATACAGACCCACAGAAAATCATGGGAATCATAAGTAAATTATGTGTCTGAGAGAGGCAGCAGAGGAAGAAGGAGACATGATAATTATTTCTTGAATGTCGAAGAAGCCTGAAATCAAACACTTCCTGTGAAGTGGTTGATAATTTGAAAATCCAGGTTAGAATTAGAAAGGAATATTTATCCTCTCATTTGAAGCTCTGAGACTTCCCTTTCCTTCTGCCTGCTGAAAGTTTCTGCCCATGGCAAACGCAGCACAAGAAAAGTATGTTTATACCATGAATAAAACCAAAAATCTTTTAAAACCATGTGGATAATAAAAGGGAAAAAACAAGAGAAGGAAATTCTGCCAAGTAAACAGGATAGGTTGGAGCTGGCACGAGTTGGGACACCCACTTTAAACAACCTCCATCCACTTATTTAGGTGCCACACAATTTTATTTCATTTATGATCTCTGAACCATGCTGCAAGAGGGAAATTAACATCTTTATTTTCACTAAGGATGACCTGAGACACAAAGGGACCAAGGAGCA
The DNA here is from genome assembly GCA_018697195.1 of Certhia americana. NCBI lineage: Eukaryota > Metazoa > Chordata > Aves > Passeriformes > Certhiidae > Certhia > Certhia americana. The sequence goes on from CM031858.1 coordinate 3,073,480, forward strand.
GATGATCAAAGGCTGTCCTCAAAGCTGAGAGTAATTCTTGGGTGGCTTACACAACCAGAAATAATTCTTCTGTGGAGATTCCTGGTCATAAAATCTAAGTATGCACTGAGTTTCCTGCAAGAAAGCTTCTGAGGTTTTTCTTTTACGGAGACAAGAACCTTGAAAAGTCTGCCCTCATTATAATCTGAATTAGAATCCTAAAGTTTTGCAGGATGATTTCTATCACTGCCCCTTTGGTATGCTGAAGACAAATGATGCTCTACAAGTACCTGTTTCTTTCCAATATTGATGAAAAACAGCCCAAACAATGAATTTACATTAAGGGTAAGCCAGACAGCAGCATTAAGGAACATCAACAGAGACCACAGCATTTTTCTACACAGTTCCAAGCAGAAAAATGAGTATTTAAAGCCAAAATTTAATACAAGAGGAACATTTTTATATTGTAAGGTAATGAAGAAGGATCTCAGCAAGGAAGCTTCTCTTTGGACTAAATCGAGGTCAGACTAACGGAGAGCACAAATAAAAGAAGGTGGTGGCAGCACAAACCAGTAAAATAATTTTCCCTGTTAAACATTTTATTCCTTTAAGGCACAAGAAGGCTTTGTGGAATTTTTCTTTTGCAATGGACTTAGTGTTATATTGAAAACAAAAGGCAAATACGTGAAAACTGGCAATAAAGTAATTTTTGAGGCATTCTTTTCCAGAATTTAATTCAATAACCCATGTTCCTTTAGTAACATGACAAGTATATTATTATTATAGCAGTCCAAGCAATTTCCTTGTCAGCAGCAGTACCTAACAAAATTCCTTTAAAGCAAGTAGAAAATACACAGAATATAAATTCAAATTCCATTAAGGAGTTTAAACAGGCATGATCAAATACAGTTGCAAGAAAAAAGAAATTGTTATAACTTAAATTTTTCAACCCTGTTGAGATCCCTTGTGTCAAACACTGGAGGAACTTCATGGTCCTTCAAACCTTGATTATTTTTTGTTTGAAATCCCATTTCCATGAGGCTAAATAATTTTCATTGGCCTCAATTCAAGCTGTTTGGTTTTTGTAGGGGTTCTGGGGTTAATCACAAGCAATTACACAAATAAGACACCAACTTCTACATTCCTACAGCTCAACGAAATAAACACAAGTAAATCAGATGCTGCTTTCTTTCTCTCTCTCTCTGAAACAAAAAGAAGTTCAGCAAGTTCAAATACAAAAGGCTCCTGAGTGGCTGCAGCAGAGAAATAAAGTATTATTGGTTTTTTTTTTTTTTTACTTCAGTAGGCAAAATTCCTGAAAATTCACTGCCTTACCGGGTGTCTCTGTTCCTGTTGCTGTCTGCAAAGATCAGCTGCTGCAGGACACAGGCTTGGACTGCAGCCAGAACCCCACATGGGCCACCCTGGGGGTAAAATGGGAAACTCCATCAGCAAAAAACTGAGGGATGCTGGGGAAAACCCCTGTGAGCTCCCACCCAGCCCAAAGCCATCCTTTCATCTCTCTCTTTCCAGCCATGACTTCACAGTGCTCTCTGTGGCTCTGGGGGTTTGTGCAAGCCAATGAAAATCAGTGGGTTTAGGTGTTTTTTGTGGTTCCTGCCTATTTTTCCTGAAAAGACATAGACATCTATAATGTCAAAAAAAATGTGGGGTTTTATTTAAATCTAGGAGACATGACTTAAAAATCTCCTGATCCCTACTGAGCTGCAGTTTAACTGTCAGAGAGAAATCAAATCTGAGTGTTTTCCAAGGACTGGAAACAAGCCTTGCTCTTGTACCTCCTCTCAGCACCTCGAGTGCCCACCTGCATCACTGAACAAAGATTTCAGGTTTCAATACAGCCCTGTACACCTCAGATCCTCCCTCTGTCTCTCTCCCAAGAAAGTTTGAATCTTTCAAATTATCGGTCTCAGAGGAAAAAAAAAAAAAAATAAAAATCACAACACCATGAAATGCCATAATAACTTTCAATTTTATGGAAAGCAGATTCATAGCTGGTTTGGGCTACGTGCAGGACACAAGGATGGCATCACAGACACCACAGTGCCACCCATCAGACTCCTCTCAAAACCCTGCAGAAGAAGGGAAAGGGCAGCCAGCACTGCTGTTTTCACACAGCAATGTGATGAAAGGATCAGTTTAATTCTCTGACTGTCCTGAGTGCAGCACCAAGGGAAGGGCACCTGCAGGTAAATGCAGCATGGAAATTAGAATAGCTTAGACATTGACACCTTCACATTTCTCATTTATGTTATACATACTCTTCCTCTCTAGGTTTATTTCAATAACTGAGGAGTGAATAATCTGAAATATATCAAGGGAAAAAAACCCAAAGTTTGTGTCAGTCCATCAGGGAGAGCCTCCCAGTCAAAAAAAAGAAATTACAGGAGTTATTCTAACTATCTTCTTATACCACCACAAAAACTTAACGTAAGAAAGAACCAAACAGCTGCTCAGCTGAGGTGAATTTTGAAAGTGAGAAGGAAATATATTAATGAGCTGAAACAGACATAATCTCAGCAAAACAGCATTCCTGCACTGGAATTCATGGTGGGGAATTTAATGGCCAGTGAGTGGCTGGAAGTGATGAGATGTCCTTTCTCCAGGCTGGAAACACCAAAGTAACTTTTACTGTGGCCAGTGACCACCACTGCCTCTGTGCCTTTTGGAGTTTAAATTTAATAGCATTTAATATCTTCTTTTTCCGCTAGGCTTTGTAAGATAAGCAGCTTTCTTCTGAGATCACAGCCTAATGAAATATTTAACTAGATGAGGTAAGTTAATTAAACATCTTAATGACATGTTTATTAGCCATTGTCCTTGCCTCAAAGCCTCTCTTCCTCTGATTTCTGTATAATGGCCTACTTCTCTCAGGCCAGATAAAGATTTTCTGCATCAGCACAGAGGCTTAATGAGTGTTTTGTAAAGAGGAGCCTGCAAGTGCTCACTGGGTTCCTCAGATCCCTGCTCCTGAGGGGACAGACCTGGTGTGGACATCCCAGGAGTACGTGCACAGCCACAGGGCTGGCACAAAAGCATTGAGCAGCTGGGGGGGAGCCCTCCTTCCAAGGGATCTGGTGGACTTTGGGGGCAGCTCCCCCAATTCCCTGTGGCACAAGGCTGGGAATGGGCAGAGCCTGTGAAACCAAGCTGAGCAACACAGAGCAGAGAGGGGTGAAGCACTGGTTGTGAGCCAGGTGCTCAGGCAGGGCTGGATGGGAGAGCTCAGAGAAGTCACTGAATTCCCTGGATCAGAGAGCACCAAAAACCTCTCTGGACTGGGCACATGCTGTCCAGGCTGGCCCAAGTCATGGCTTGACCAGCTGTGGTCACCACAACAGGGAGCTGCTGGACATTCCAGATCTGTCCACCTGCTGGATGCTGGATGCAGGTGGACAGATCTGGAATTGATGAAACTGATGAAACCCTCGCTGTAGGGAGGAGCTGGGACCTTGTGGCTGCAGGTCAGAATTACAGAAAGGTGGCTGCAGGAGAGGGGAGCCCACCAGCAGTGTCCTAGGGAGCCTGCAAGGTGTTTGTTCCTTTTATTTTAGGAATGAACCTCACCACCTGACACCGATACCTTCAGGAAGTAAAAATCTCCGTGTGATTTTCCAGGCACCTCCTTGCTACATCTCATTTTGAGTCTGATCAAGCTGCATCTTTAATTTGTTTGGCCTCACATATCATTTGTCTCTTAAACTTCACCCTTGATTTATGCTCTTTTATTCTTTTACCACCACTAGCTTTCAGCTGCAGGGGCTCCTCTTCCTCCCTGTGAATAATTCCCTATCACACACACACACACATTTGCACACTTTCTGCAACTCCTTCACATTTTCCTCCATCCATCTCAAGCCTCCCATCACAAACTGACAAAGTGACAACATCCACTGATAACCAGAGTTTAAAGAAAAAGTATTTACCAGAGTTTTAGAAAAATAATTTCATTTCACTGCTGAAACACACAGCCTTTGTAAAGTCAGTGAAAAAAACAAAGATCACTGTTAGGAAGGAATTTACAGTACCTTTTTCTGCACTATTCCATATTTTAGCTGTGGGATATTGTTAAATGTAAAACTCTGGATTTTCCATTCTTCACTGAAGCAACAAAGACTTGAGCCAAACAGAAGATTTTTTAATTCCTGAAAAAGAAAGGAAAAAAAAATCTCATTTTAAAACCAAATCCAAAACACAGTAATTTGTAGAAAAGATGAAGGAGTGTGGAAGGGTAATGACTAACCCTGCACAACCACCCTCTTCTGTTTTATCCATCCTGTAAACAGCAACACCACAATGAAAAGGAGCAATATTTTCCTTTTCCTGCCATATTCCTTCCACTCATAATACTGGGAGCTGCTCAGCACTGGAAAATATTTATGTCTAATGTCTGGGGCACAGTTTCCCATGAAAGCATCCCAGAACATTGCCTGAAATTTAACAGCTGAAGAGCAACCAATGGTGACATGAGGGAGAAAAGGACCATGTATGAGACAAATGTTCATTAAATGCTTGATTTCTGTATTTCAGGTGCCACGAATCCAGATTTTGGCCCTGAACAACTGCAGACCATGACCAACAGCCTCACTGAATAAACTGCATTCATACTAAAGCAGAGCTCAGGAAATAAAAAAAAAACCAAAACTACTCAGGGCTGGTAGAGTTACTCCAAGCTCTAAGGTCTAGAAATCGAATTGGAAAATACCTTCATTATTCAGTCTGGGGCTTTTTTCTCCTCTGTCTGAATGGGAAGGAAAAGTATTTAATAATTTCATCTCTGCTCAAAATGGGGGAGATAAGCAAGGCAGAAACAGTGACAGGGGGATAATAAACCACTGTCAGTTGAAAGGACTGGAGAATAAGCACATGAATAACTGACTAGAGGCATTAAGGAAATAATACAAGCTTAATTAATTAAAGCTATTATCTGTGCTTCAACTGGGCTTATGCATGAGGGTATTTTGCTGAATTTAGTCATCCCTAAATTACTTTGTTACCTAGACAAGGAATATACTCAGGAATACAGCACATGTTCAAAAGCACGACACAAAGCAGCCCACTGCAGCTTCAGCTAAGGAAACTCAAATAACAACCTCACAAATCTATTTGTATTTACCATAATTAGTCTTACTTTTGCAAGAGAAATATCAATTGCCTTTGACACTATTTGAAGCATATAGAGTGTTGAAAGATCTGGGGTCTTATTAACTTCTCCAGGTGTCTCTTCATTCTCAACATCAACTGAAAGAAAAGAAAATCACAGAATGTGTTGGATGGAAAGAAATTTCTTCCCTCAGCATGCACAGTGCCAGGGGTTCATCAACATGAAAATTAACAGTTCCTCTCTTTATAAAAAGGAAAATAAAGTTTTAGCCAGAAAGGGCAGATAAAAATACACGAGCCAGCCTTTGTCTGGTTATTTCTTAATGATTTCTTTGTCTATTTAGAAGTTTATAGCAAATGCAATTGCTCTAAATCAACTAAGAGTTACAAAAGAAGCCACTCCTATGAATTTATTTGGCCACAGCTGCTCTGAACAATACAAAAGATGGAAAAGCCAAACTGGAACTTGACATAACTTACCCAATTCTAGGACTTCTGTCATCTGGTCTTCTTTAGAGCCAGTGAATGTTGGAGACTTCCTACATGGAAATTAATCAAGAAATGAAGGACAAAATGTTAATTTTAAATGAGAAAAGGTATTTGAATAATTTGAATATATATATATGTAAAAATATATATATATGTGGTGTAAGAAATAAATGGTCTTAGAGAAAAGCCTTTTTCAATGGAAGAAAGCTGCACTCCAGGAGTTCATCAGGAAAAGCAGCCAGAACAAAGCTGTTTCAGTCCTGTTCCAGCATCAATCTCATTTCTTCTGTGTGATATGACAGCCCAGGTCATAAAATAAAATCTAAATCCCTGACAGGGATCAGGGTAAGATTCAAATTAGTCATTAAACTCCAAATAATAAAAGTGGGGATAGGCCTTAGGCTGGCTCTTTTACCAGGGTATTACTTTAATCTACTCAGAGGGATCAGTTGTTCAGTTCAACACCTCCTGTGATTTAATTGTGTATTAGACAATTAAAAGGTTAAGATTCATATGAATAACTACTGAAAGGACTAAGCATTTAAATTTGCCTGTGAAGTCAGAGCTGAAATAAAACATCGGATTTTTGGAGACTAAATAAATTTTATTCTTCCTGTTGAAATCACACCAAAACAAATTCAGAATCAAGGAAAAGTTCAGAAAAACCATTTCTAAAAATGGCAAAAATAGACCCTTTTTTTTTTTTTTTTTTTTTTTTTTCCCAAAAAAAGCAATACTGTATCGTTGGCTTTTGCTTTGGAAAAAAGGTATTGCACTGACAATCCTTTCAAAAATAGTATGGAATATTTTCCTCAGCAACATTCTTTGTACGCACATTACAGCAACAACTGCTGTCATGTCACATACTTTCCATGAGCTTAATTTCCTTTTCAGAGTATGAAATAATAAAACCAGAACACAGACATATCACACTCAGGATTTGCCCAGCTTAAAGGCATTTTGGCAGCTTTCTCACAGATAGTATTTGGTACTATAAGAACAGAAACACTTCTCTTTTTTTAGCTATAAATAAGTTAAAGGACTGAGGCAATGAAATGTGGGTGGCCCCAATTCAGGCCAGACAGAATGGAAATGAATCACCCACATTCTAGGAATTTCAGGTAAAAATAAATGGGAGGCCCAGTAGGTCAACAGAAATAAAAGAACTGAGAGTAAATTTGTGTAGTGGCATAAGCAGCACTGAGCTCCCACTGAATATTACTGTATTTTTATGTGATACAGAATTTAATACATTTGATTGTGGCATATTTTACAACACAGTCAGATCTCCCCTTGGTGTTTCCCAACATGAATTTCAGCTGAGATTCCCTTCCCATAGCTGCTTGCTACTATTTTCCTCTCTCCTGGTCAAGGAAAGGGTCTTAATGACAATAAATTCACCAATAAAATACTTTTCAGCCACGTCATGTCACTCAGGCATAACCAAAAAGCCACATTTTTGTTTTGTCTGAGATTGCACACTATCATCTCTTCCTTTCTAGTGTTTCTGCCCAGTCAATCCATTTCTATCTAATTTTGTAAGAGTTTTTAACATCTTCTCAGGCCAGGTTGGACAAGGCTTGGAGCAAGCTGGTCTAGTGGGAGATGTCCCTGCCTGTGGCAGGATGATCTTTAAGGTCCTTTCCAACAAAACCATTCTGTGATTCTGTGATTCTGTGATTCTGACACTTAATGCAGCACTTACAGTTTCCATCTATAAATGACAATACAGCCAACCATGGTACAATTCACATATAGCTCACCTGGCACCAGTTTTTGTAGTGTTAATTCTCTCTGAAAAGTCTAAAAGATATTGGTTCTACACCCATTCCAGGAAGAGCCAAGCCCAGGATGCAAATGCTCTGAATTCTCAAGGCTGAGAATTCCCATCAAGCTGAGGAAAGCGCTGATGTCCAAGATTAATGTTGGGTGTTTTCTGCTTAAGTGGGGTATTTTTGCAGGTGGAGGTTCACCTCCTTGAGGGGAACTTGTGTTTCTCAAAACAGCCAGGACATTTATTGCAATTTCCATTTCAGCAGAGGGCTGCTGTTCCAGGAAAATTTTTTGTAGGTGTAAAACCATTCAGTTGGAACACTTATGGAAGGGGGAAATCATCCATCAGGGCAGGAAAATGGGACAGGAAGAAAATATGTTTCATTCTAAGCATACTATACAGTACTTTCTCTAAATATCTGAACATTCCTCTCTGGCCTCCAAGCATTGTAGGAAAATGGATTTACAGAGAAGAGCTGAACTCACAGAGAGGGAGCTCCTTGGCACAATAATGGATTTCCATTTCCTATTTACACCATCACTCACAAGAGGTCAAATAAACAAAGGGGCTGAAAAATTAAACATCAGTGGCTTTAAGGTGACTGTGGTGGTAAAACCCATTTTCATTGCCAGATTGCAACAGCTTTTTTATTGCATGTAGAACAGGCAGACATATCCAATATTCTTGGAATAGTGAGGAAAATCTGCAAAGTAGATATTAAAAAATAATCTCTAGTGTTGTTTGCAAAAGGGTAAAAAAGGCCATTCTACGTGGTGCAGTTTGTCAGTGCTTTGGGACACAATTATAAAACCAGAATTAATAAAAGCAATTGTAAAATGCAAAGGACATGATCACAAACAATGCCAGGTAATATTTTTCTACAGGAAAGGTTTTGTCATGAGGATTTAATATAAAATCTATCATGTTGGAAAGCCTGGTTGTCAGAGGTAACAGAGGCTCATACACTTAAATTCCCCAAATTTCCTTTTTGTGTGAGGACCTGCATCTGATTTGATTTGAACATTTGCAAAATGAGAAACTAACAGGTGAGCAGATGACAGATAGATTTGTGAGCACTGACAGATATAAAACAGGCAGATGAGAAACTTGGCATTGAAAGGGTCATTTCTAACAGAAGTGGTCACTTCTGATAGAAAGATTCCCTCACACATCAATCTGCATTTGTCCTGCTGAATTTTACTAACTGTGACAATGTGAAATCTTTGTTGAGAACGTTTGTGTATAAAACAAGAGTTACTATAATCACAGGTTGAGCTACAAGATGGTTTGAAGTGCCTGAAAAGTTGGGCTCACCTGAACTCAAAGCTCATCCATAGGCTAAGAATGAGTATTTATATCCAGCTACAAAATCAGAATTTTAATAAAAATGGAGTTGCTTTGTTCCTACTGTTCTCCACCAGAGATTTGGAGAGTGACATCCTCCCACTGGAATCTCCAAGGAGCTCAGTACCACCTGTGAGAACTCACTGTTATGTTCAGCAACTCTTAACTGCTGACAGCAAAATAAATAACAATCAGTAATTTTATTTTTTTTTTTAAAAGAGATAAAATTCCATTAAATAAAAGCGTACAGCACCCACAAGGCACTACATAAAGCACAGAAAAGAGTTTCCAGATTTTGGCACTCAAGTTAACATCAGGGGAGATGAATCCAACCTTCTGCTCTGTTCACCATCCATAAAGTACCCACTCCATCTGGTTTGGGCCTTCAACTCTTACACCATTTAATTTTTAAGGATGTGGAATATTTGTAATTTTCCATTTCCTGTCAGAAACCTCAGATTTTAACAGTCCAAACCACTGAAACCTGACAGGTACCAGCAATACAAACAATCTTCCTGAAAACTAATATCAGCTGTTAAATTGGAAGACAAAAGCTTACACTGAGGATGGGGTATTCTCTTAATCTCATCTTATAAAAAAGGTGAATTCAAAAAACAAGTTACTGGTGAGCCCACTGAGATTTTACCTCCTGGTAAAGCAATCTTAGGGGTAAATAGGGGTAAAAAATATTCCTTGTCACAACTGATATTTTTTAAAGAGCAAGTAATTCCACAGAGTCATGGAATAGTTTGAGTTGGAAGACACCTCAATGATACTCTAATGCAAATTCTCAACTGACTTGACTGCATTTCAGGCAACAGGCTGGACCTCTCCAGATTTATCTCCTTTCCAAAAATAAAGAAATGATACAGAAGCCATTTGTCATTTCCAGTAATTGCAAAGTGCCTCTTCCTATGGAGTGTTGGAAAAATACTAAAAGGGCAAATGGCAGCCCCACAGATGTTACACTGCGAGCTCTGCTGCCATAAATCCATTGGCACCACACAAAAGTCACAATAGTTTATAACTTTTATTTTAGGCCCTTTTTTCCGGTCCAAGCATTATGTTATAAAAAGTGTTACGCAACTCCAGGCACTTGAAGGTTTTCACTCCTGATTTGGCAGCCACAATCTCTCTCTTCATCCATGGGTGAGCTAAATCCATATCCCCCACAGATGAGCTGTTTTGTTGGACAGACATTCCTCTGCTGCCAGTTGTGTGAGTCAAATCCACACTTACTCCCTGGAAGAAGGGATCAGAGCCCCTCCAGGAGGGTTTGGAAGGTGTGGCTGCACTGTTCTCACCGAGTTTCCTGCCTCCAAACCCACTCCAGAGCACTGCAGATGATGCAAAGGTGGCCTGAAGGACAACGGTGAGATCCCAGACAAAGGTGGAAGGAAATGTGCCAACGTAATTTACTCCTGGGCTGCTCCAGCACTGCTCTCATGGTGTTTCCTGCCTCCAAACCCACTGCAAAGCACTGCAGATGATGCAAAGGGTGGCTTGAAGGACAACACCAAGATCCCAGACAAAGGTGGAAGGAAACATGCCAACGTAATTCACTCCTGGCTGCTCCAGCCCTGCGTTCCTTTCCGCTCTTTCGTCTGGAACTCTGACTCAACTCCTACTTTCTAGAAATGCCACCCCAGCCCAACGCATCCTCTTCCTCTCATGGTGGGAAAAACTGAATTGATTCCTCAGGCGTTGCTCACACGCCCACGGAGAATCCTGGAATAACCTGGAGCTTTCTGGCTGGTTTTAAACGAGACCAGGGCCAAAAAGACCTGGCCGTGGGAGCTCAGTCCTCATTCCACAGGACAGGCTATCCAGGTGGTGAGGGCTTTTAGGAACTGCTCAACACCTCCCAGGATCAAAACCTTATTACTCACCAAATTGCCAGGTATTATTGTAGGCTCAGTCAGACACCCATTTTGGGCGTAACGCTGAAATATTGCAGCCCACCAGGCAAATGATCATGAATATTCCTAGAAAACCAACTTTTACACCAAAATGCACAGTAAGAAAGACTGAAGCCAAGCAAAACTGCTGGGTAAACAATGTCCATTACATAACTTTGCTGGAACTATTTTTCCTTTCAGATAGAAATTCCATTTTATTTTTAAAAAAAATTGCATTAGAACTGGAACATTAATTAGTATTCCTTGTGAAGTGAGACAGTTGCATATTAATCTTCAACAGGCACTGAATTCTCCTGTTTCACTGTGTCCAGAAATTATCAGTGCAGTCCAGAAACCTCCTGGGTTGCTTGTGCTCTGCTTTGTGGCTTACATTGTCTGAACGGACATCAAATCCTGCCCAGGACTTGCTCAGAAACTCATGGCCAATGTTCTCTGCCAATCTCCTCATGCAAATCAGCTCAGATTGTGGCCAGGGATGATGCAGGATAAAAAGATAGGAGAGGATATTTACAGTTTTAGGCACTCAACCATCTATAATTGACAGGTGTTGGCTCAGTCCTCACATGGAAAAGAAGCTTTTTTATTCCTATAATAACAGAAAGCATGAATATCAACCCTTAAAGGACCATAATATTTGGAAAGTGTTATGGTCCTTATAATATTTAAACAATAGCATTTTGAAAGTGTAAGATATTTAAAGAATTGAAAAACAAAATAACAACCATAAAAATATTTTTAAAGGATTTAATGGGTTTCTTTAAAGATCTGTATTTTTTTCCTTTAGAGATTTCTTATTTCTATAAACAAGTTTTCAGGGCCTTTTTTTTTTTGGAACGTATGAGCGAGAAAAAGCAGAATTTTCACTAAAACAATGGGTTCACCTGTACTGTGATTTTCTAATTCTGAGGACCAGGCCAGGAGCAGAAGGTGGCAGTTCTGTCACTGTCACTGTGTGACAGTGTTAGAGAAACCCCTAAATACATGGAGGAAATATAAAACAAATCAGTAAAACCTAATAGCAAAACAACAGCAAAAGTTCAGACCAGGAAAGGTAAAAATATTTAGCAGACAGTAAAGCTTTGGACAAAAAATGCTTACAGGAACATGAAAAGTATTTAGAGTGTTTTAACAGAGATGAGTATGTAGCAAGGAACAGAAACACCAGTCAAAAAAAATCAACTTCAGCAATGGATAACAGGGTAAAACAGCAAATGGAAGGTGAATTCAACAAAAAATTCCTTGTAATAAGAACTACTAGAAAGTGGAATGTATTATAAGGGGAGAGGTGTCACTTGAGTCATTTAAGACTGCAGCTGACAAAATCTGGAAAAAGTATTACAGCAAATATAAATATATACAGCAGGAATTAATCTGCTATAGAAAGAAATGACCCTAAAAGCTCTTTTCCATCCATAATTTCTAAGATTCCATGAAATATGAATAATGTTCCACTTGGTGTCTATGGTAATTCCCTAACCCAACCCTATCAATGTTAGAATGCAGGGCACTGCTAGAAAAAGGCTTCTGACCAAAGAACAAGGGGTATTTTGGGAATGGGAAGCACTAAACAGTGCCCAGCTGTGGGGAACTCAGGAGAAACCCTGGCTCTGAGCTCACTGGCACTTTCCTGGTGCTGGAGCCCAACTGCATGGGAGAGGCTCAGCTTTGGGTTGCAAAAGGCACCTGGATCCAACTTCCACAGGCAAAAACCTGGTGCCTGGAATACCCCTCTGTGTTGGGAATCAAGAAGTTAGTTCCCTTCTGAATCCTTCAGAGGGTGAGAAAAATGTAGAATTTGAGTTAAAGCCTTTAGAGAAACTAAGATATATTAATCCATGTGAGTAAATATAAGTTTTAGTGCTAAGTAAGTTAGAAATAAGCCTAAGTAAGAACAAGCCTTCATGCTTTTTAAGTGCCTTTCATAGCAGCAGAATGCCAGCTGCCTGAGTAGAGGCAGAGGGCTGATGCCCTGAAGTCCAGTTAAGAGTTCATGACTTCACAGACATAACTAAAACCCAGTAGAATATTGGTTTGCATTTTCTAGATAGAATTCAGAACTTTTATTCCTATAGTAACTAAGATAGAACATGTATATATGTATATATAAGAAGATAGAACATGTACACACATAGAATAATTCATGTACATAGATAGAACAATTCTAAAATGTTTAAGAAATGTGTAAGAACTGATGCTGTACTCTGCATGTTGAAGAGTAATTTTAATAGGTGTAGAGAAGATTGTTTAGTGTCATGTTTTTAGTTGATTGGCCAGTTTAGGGTTAAAACCTGGTTGTAGAGGTCTGCAAATATCATTCTGCAATCCTATCCATCTTTACCTACCTACCCTGCTGCTTTGCTTTGCTTTGCTTTGCTTTGCTCACACGAGACCACAGAAGAAGACAGAAGACAGAAGAAAGAAAGTTGCATGATCCTGCCAGCCCAGAGCCCGGAACCTGAGAGGCTGCACCATCCCTGCCTGGACTTGGACTCCTGGCTGTGAGCCTCTCGGGTTTCTGTGTGTTTTTGTTCTTCCCAAGAATGCAAAAGTCTTTTTGCCCAGCACCGAGATTGAAGAAAAGACCAAGAGCCATCTCCTCTGCTTTTTCAAGGTAGTTTGTTCTTTCTTATCTATACATTTTCTTCCCTGACCTTCAGAGATCCATCCAGCAGGCCAGTTCATGGGAAATAACACCACCCTGAAGGTGATGAGAATCTTATTCTAAAGGTTAGGTCTATCTTGTTTACAAGAGATTCCCAATACCTATCTTTCATGTTAGGAAGTCAGGCTCTACTCTAAACCAACCAAAGATGCCCATGCCACAGCAGAAAATGGTGAAGGTGAAGAAGAAAGAAGAAACCCCAAAACCACGTGGAGACTCCGTATTGTGTTTTTCTGCTTATCAACCTAGAAAACTCTATAATGTGACTAACTACCACCCTACTTAAACTCTCGTGGTTTGTAAATCCTCACACAGAAGTGGTAATTTCTCCCACAGGCTAAAATCAAAGGCACAGGAGTTTTTGACTCCTTGCCAAGGTTTTCCTGCCCCCTATCCGGGTCTGGAATCATCCAGGATAGTCAGAGGAGTGTTCTGGACTCCGACATGAGACCCTGGGGAACTTCAGCAGTTCCCTAAGACTTCACCCTCAAACACCTTTGCCTGCTGACTGAGATCGCCACATGGGAGGCCTTGGAGAATTCCTGTAATTCTCCAAAGCCTCATCCTGAAAAAAATCCCTTTGGCAAACTCGAACTGCACCTTCAGCCTGATGCAGACTGATGCTGTCATTCAATAAATAACTTTACAGCACCAATCCCTGCCCCAGAACACAGGAACACCTCTGCACTGCCAGAAAGCTGGCCAGGCTGCAGCCAGCACTGGTGGCCAGGCACAGGGGGTCAGGCAGGCACAGTCAGGGCTGGGCAGTTCAGGGGATTGCTCACAATGGAAGGATGAGTGCAGAATCAATTATCCTCCCTGCTGCTGGAACTGCACACCCCTCTGCCTCTGGACAATGGGATTCACTGCTACATCCCTCTGCTCGCTAATGGCAGCAGGAAATTTTTGCTCTGGCGTCACGATACTCACAATTCTTTGTGCCTTTCTGATTCTGAGCCATTCCCTTAGAGTTCATAGGAAATATCCTTAACTTCAGCTCCTGATTGCAAAGTCCTTTTGTTCTCCTGGTCCAGTTTTACCCTTTTTTTTTTCTGATTTCAGTGCTCTAATTTTATGCTGTTTTTCTTGGAACTTGGGGAGCGAAGTTGGTTGGCTTCAGATGTGAAAAGCAGAATTTCAAGTATCACATGTTCTTCTTCAGAAGAGAAATGGAGCTGAACAGACCAGATCTGCCCATCCAGCTCAGCAAAAGGTGGCTGCACCCCACTGCAGAACTGCCAGCTCAGATTTACTCATCCAAAAATTATTTATTCAGCTAACAACTGGAGGGTTTTCACAGCACCAGCATGCTTTGCATTTACAGACAATGGAAAATTAGGAAAATACTTCAGGGGTTGCAGAAGCAACAACTGCAGCACCTCTCTGTAGTCAAGACAAAAGAACTGTTTCTCAGCTGTTCTGAAGTGAGTTTTTCTTGCCTTTCCCCAATTTTGTTTGCTCAAGCTGTGAAATGGGGAAATCTTGACCTTCTAACCCCATGCAACCTTCCCAAAAGAGTCATCATTCATTATTTGTGGCTTTTTCCCAGAAGAAACAGAAAGTCTTTAATGCAAGGACAGTCATCAACTTCAACACCCATTTATTTTTTCACAATTTCTAAAGATCCTGAATTCCATTCCACTCATTCTGTGTGCTGAGGTTAATGATAAATATTCCCCTCCAGAAGGGGATTCAGCACCAAGGAGAATCACAGGATGATTTAGAGGTCACCTGGCCCATCCCTACCTCAAGATATTAAAGGAAGCAGAGAACCTTTCTTTGCTGCCATTCAAGGCTCTAACCAGGATAAAAGATTCAGGAAAGTCTTGATTAATTTGCTCCCTGTCACCTGAGCATGTTCCTTCAACATCATCTCTCCCAAGTTCCTACAAATCTTAAGAAACCACAGACACAGCAATTTTTAGGTGGAATCTTGGATCAGTCACTTGGACTGGGTGCTTATAAATTTAGGTTTTTATTCCCTTCAAAATCTCCTTGAAAAAAAAAGCAAAATAGTGAATAATCCACGTTTTACCTGGCCTTGCACACAACCGAGGGGAACAGAGACTCAACAGAAAAAGGGGAATACTCCTTTGAAGATGAACAATAAACAACAGCATCAAAATGACCTGAAAGTGGTTCCAAATTCTCCACTGAACTGACACTGAGACATAAATGTCATTTTTAATTTGTTAATTAAATAAAATTGCTGTGAAGGGACATGGAGGAATTACTGACATATTTCTGTATAAATGTGTGTGCACTGCTTGTACAACATCACCACATATTTAAAGACTGGCTCCAAATAAGATGGAGACTCCCTTTCTCCAAGGAATCATATGGAAAAGACAAGGGGTCATGGATACAAATTACTCCTGAGGCCACTCCTATTGGACACAAGAGGACAATTTTTCCAGAGAACAATCAGCCACTGGGCCATCCCCCAGGGAAAAGTGCTGAATTCCCAAACCCTTTTAAAAAATGCCTTTGGGCACTTTTAAAATTTGGCTGGGCAGGGTGCTGGGTCACCTTGCCTAGACCATGCTTTTGCCAAGGAAGGTTGGACCAGGTGATCCTTGAGGTCCCTTCCAGCCTCGTGTTGTGGGACTCTGTGAATTGAGAAATTAAATTGGCCACTGTCTGCTTACAGCTGAGGATAAATGAAGATTTGCTGCCACCTATACATTGCTTTTCTCATGGATTAATTAAAAACAAAAATTCTAAAAAGAATTTTTAGAAATTCTTTTTTAAAAATATTCTACCTGTAGGATTGGGGTAGGTATGCAAAATCTACATCATGTTATGTTTTTTTATGAAATAACCCTTCATGACTTGGCAAAACATACAATTATGACAATAAAGAACCCTCACTGACCCCTGTAATTTCTTTCATTAAAAGGTATGAGTTAAAATGCTGTGCATCTGCATTTCCCCAGGATATTTTCATGGCCAGGTATTTTTTTTTAAAGCTTGGCAGTAGTTTTACTTCCATTTTTTTCTCATATGTTTGCACAGGAGGCATTCAGCTTGCGTGCTGTAACAGCACTTTTGGCATGGGAGAAAAGAGAATCAAAAAGTAAAGTAAATGGATGGAAAAATAAGATTTATCTTCAGTTTTCTATGGGAAACAAAACAAGATTTGAAGATGTTGTGAATGAACCAGCTGTGGTCAAGCCTACAGAATTTTCAGCTGCTCATCTAAATACATAGATTAGCATTTATTTCAAGTAGCAGAGAATGGAAGAGGATCCAGACAAATACCTGCTCCCACATTGTAATTTTTCATGCTTTAAAATGTTCAATCACTCTGGCCAAAATCTGCAGGGCTCCCAAACACTACAGAATTTGGTTGAAGGGAAATAAAAGCCTTGCAAGAGCCAGGCCTTATATTGTGGGTGTTTATTTGGAGTCTCTATTCCTCTCACTAAACTCCAGGAGCCTCAGCAGCCCTGCTGGATTCTGGGGGTGCTTCCAGGAGCTCGGATTCAAATGCTCTGCTCAGGCTGCCTGGCAGGAATGAACCCGTGCTGCTCTGGAAATGGGCTCTGCTTAGCAAAGGGCTCCCTCTCCTGCTCTTGCTGAGACCAGAGCAGCTCTCTGAGGGAAGGGAATTGTTTGCAACCCCTCCCTGCAGGAATGGAGCACAGGCAGGATGGCAGCACACTGCCCAGAGGGTGCTGGGTTGTGCTGAGGGTCACCCCCCTTCCAGCCCAGCTTCTCCTTTTCAGCTCTTGCTGCCAAAGGTTGGGAAGTGTCAGTGTGTCCAAATATATCTGAGTGAGCCACAGAACTACAGAGTTGTTCAGGTTGGAAAAGATCTCTCAGATCACTGAGATCCAACCAGTAACCCAGCATTGCCATGTTCACCACCAAACCCTGTCCCCAAGTGTCACATCCACACAGCTTTTGAACACTTCCAGGGGCAGTGACTCCATCACTGCCCTGAGCAGCCTGTGCCAATGCCTGACCATCATATCAGTGAAGAAATCTTCCCTAATATCCGGACTAAATATCCCCTGACACAGCTTGGTTAAGAAATTTTTCCAAATCTCCAGTCTAAATCTGCCCTGGAGAAACTTGAGGCCATTTCTTCTCCTCTATCCCTGTTCTCTGGGAGCAGAGCCCCACCTCTACAGGTACCCCTCCTGTCAGGGAGTTGTGGAGAGTGAGAAGGTCCCTCCAGAGCCTCTTCTGCTCCAGGCTGAGCCCTTTGCCCAGCTCCTTCAGCTGCTCCTGGTGCTCCAGACCCTTTCCCAGCTCTGGACTCAGCCCAGGGGCCCAAAAGTGACTCCAGGATTTGAGTACAGGGGACAATCCCTGCCCTGCTCCTGCAGCCACACCATTGCTGATCCAATCCAGGTGCCATTGGCCTTCTTGCCCAGCTGGCCACACTCTGGCTCACGTTCAGCCACTGTCACCAGCACCCCCAGGTCCCTTCCCAGTGGGCAGCTCTCCTCCCAATCCTGTAGTGCTGGCTGGGATTGTTGTGACCCCCTTGTAGGACCCAGCCATTAACAAGTGAGGTTTGTATCAGACTTTTGGCTGGTTTTTGGCAACCATCTTCCCAGGGCATTCCATCCCATCTGCCACACCCCTGAGGCTCATCCACAATGAATTATACATTCACTCAATATTCTCAGCTTTGCTGGGGAGCTGCCAAAGGCCACTGGAGCTCTCTTCTCTCCCTCAGTTAGTGCTGAGTGTGAGGTAAAAAACCATCCTGAGAGTGGAAAGAATGGGGCAGCACTACCTTACAGGCTCAGCCAAGCTGGGTGAAACCAGAGTTTTAAGACTTTAGACTGTGGTACTTTGGCCTATTACACATTAACAAATTAAATGAACGTGGAATGCTGGCACTGTGGAATGCTGGCAGCTCTTCTCAGTTAATTTTTGGTTCCAGGCAGGAAGCAAGTGCCACTTCTGGCCCATCTGCAGCTCCAGCAGATCCCCAGTTTGATAATTCCCACAGACCCTAAGTTATAAATGTGGAGAGACTTAATGTACAATTGCTTGTACAAAAGGATCTCCACATACAGTATCTCAAGAAATTAAACTGGAAAACAAAACAGCAGCAATGATTTTTAGAAATCTGGCCTTAGTTTTAGTGTAGAAGTAAAAAAAATGCCACGTCTCCCACTCTTAAGTTTTACCCAGAAAAACAATAATTAAAAAAAAAGCATCAGTTAAGAACATAAAAGAGAGAAAAGCAAAAAATATATACTTGGAGCTCTCAGAGGGAGACACTTCTAGAAATAGCGCAGAACAATAATAAAAACTCTGTTTTAGCATAATATTTCCCAGAAATACTCTCACCTGTGGCCTGACAACCGACTCTCAGCTTTCTTGAGGGATCTTTCCTTCTTTTCTCTCCCAGTCCCTGAATGTCTGTGAGGGGCACTCACTTTAAGGCTTTTTTCACTGCTGTCTGCACCAGAGCTTGGAAGAGATTTTCTTTCTTCCGTCCTGGCCCTCTCTCTCTCAGGCAGCACCTTGGAGAAAAAGTCCTCTGGATCTTTGGGGCTGTTCTTTGGCTTTTCAGAGGCAGAACTGGTGTGTGAGCTTGGCACAGATGCCAATTCCACGCTGGATTTTGCTGGAGATGTTTTGCTTTCTTGCAAATCAGTGCTTGGGACGCTCGGGTCGTGCTCTTCGTGCTCTTCACCCCTGGGCTGTGCTGTGCTGCTGATGCTCGGGGGTCGTTTGGAAAGTCTCCTTTTTTGGGGATCCTGGAAGCCACAGATGAAAATGTTACCATCTTTAAATAAACACAAAAAGCAAAGGAAAGCTCTGGCACTGTTTTCTGAGCTAATCTATTCATTTACTTTTTTAGTAATCAGCTTATAAAGTAATTCAGATTTTTTAAAAAATCAGAATAAATTAAGACAAATGCTTTCATTTAAAATCTGACCAGTATTACAGATGCTACCTAACATTAAAACATGTTTTCCATGGTTTTGCCAAGAACTACAACAAATTATCTCCTAAGAGCCTAATTTTGGGATTGTATCTTGCTGAGGAAATCAAGACATATAAAATGTTTTACTGGTATCTACCACTACAGGTGTCTAATCTTTACTTCTAAATCAGAGATATTTATAAATATACAACTAATTCATTGAATTTCCGTGCACTATTCAGTACTACTAAAAACCATAGTTAAGTATTTTAATTTCTCATTATCACAAGCTTAACTTCACATTGGAAAAGTCTCTGTCATTATATAAAAGAAGCATAAACACAAAAAATAAAAAAAACTTTAAAAAAAGAAAAAAAAAGAAGCAGGAAATTTTTAACTGTGCTTTGAAAGCACTTCTTGATGCAATATGGTCTGATTTGACCAATTCAGAAATGTATTTCAAACTGAAAGCAATTTTCAGTTCTAAACTGCTACTGATTAAGTGTGGGATCTTGGAAAAACCAGAGTAAAACAGATACTGTGAAGGTAACAGAGCAATTTGCAGAGAAAAATGGAAAACCAAATCTGTCAAGAGGTTTGAAGAATGGGAAAGATTTATAATGGAATTCAGTGACCTGAGATCTCAGACCTGCAGGAGTGAATTGCCTGCAGTGGTTATATCTGAAATTCTGAATGAAGCAGAACAATTCCCCTAACTTATCACTTCTTTTTAACCTGCAGATTTAATGGATTAACATGCAGAAGCCATTTGAACATTATTTGCAAGTGATTTTTATCCCAGCAGGCTGGATATAAAATCCATGGGCTAGCCAAATATTTTGTAAAGTGCTGGGAATCACCTCTGGTGGACTTGCTACTGGTCCAGCCATCATTCCTCTGGCAATGAGACCAGCCCTGGGCCTTGACTTCTCCTTCCCTGTGGATTTCAGCTCCTCAGAAACTGGAGCTGCTTTTAAATCCTCTCGACTGTCTTTTAACTTCTTGTCCCAAGCACAGGGTAAGTTACTGCTGTGGGTTGTCCCTGTGTGGCATTTTTCACTTCTGTGCTGATGTTTTCTGGGTGGAGGCATTTTATCCAGTGAATTCTCAACATCATACCTAGAGGAAAGAAAAAGGAAAAGCCTGAAATAGCAAAGTAATGCACAAGTAAATTAATAAAACCAGCTAATTAAAGCACTGCTGTCAAATTAGTTACATTTTATCTCGGAATGGTAATCAAATGCAGTCACTTTTCACCTAAACATCTGGATGTAGGACTTCGGGACATTATTTCAGTACCATTAGTATGTGTCACAATTGGTTATAATATGGGTAACACAATCTCATGATTACTTACTTTGATGTAAAAAAGGGTTCAGACTGAAAGAGGGGAAATTTGCATTAGAGATTGGGAAGAAATTCTTCCCTGTTAGGGTGGGGAGTGGGGTTGGGAGTTCTCTCTAGCCCAGGGTGCCCAGAGCAGCTGTGGCTTCCCCTGGATCCCTGGAAGTGTCCAAAGCCAGGTTGGACAGGGCTTGGAGCATCCTGGGATAATGGAAGCTGTCCCTGCCCATGGCAGGGGGTTGGAATGGGATGAGCTTTCAGCTCCTTTCCAGCCCAATCCATTCTGTGATAGTAGAAAGAACAATTTATATCAGACAGGCCCTGAGCTACAACCAGCAGTTCCTTCTCCATCTGTTTGAAAATTCATAAACACTTTTGCTCACAACCTCTGTTCTCCTGTAACTTAGACTGACTCTACTGACCCCTCCCACTCTTTGTTCAGCTGTAGAACACTTATTCTTGTCCAAAAACAAAAGCACTTTTGTGAGGGGAATTATTTTACTGAGTAGTTCCCAGTTCCATGGCCGTTTATAAATTTATGTTCTGTGTAACTCAAAAATACTCACCTTCCTTAACACAAGGAAACAAATCCTTGAACTTGTTCTTCACTCTGGGATGTTTTCCTCCATCCTAATTCATTGTAAAGCAACTCCATAAGTTGAAATATTTTGTACCACAAAAGAGTTCCTTTTATTTAACCCATTTTTCCAGGAGTGTGTCTCATGTGCTGAGGACACGCTGTGTATGTAAACTGAAGGGAGCCTGATCTGCCTCTGGAATCATCAGGAAAAGTAAGGACTGCTGTCAGAGTCTGGAATTCTGAGAAATATTTCTTTGCATGTTTAAGAGATTTTAAGATCTCTGACAAACAGTGTTTTTAACCTATGTTCATGGAAAAAGGGCTTTTAAGCTCTGGAATGAAGCAGAGTTTTCAAGAGTGTGTATTAGATAGTAGAATAGTGTGTAGTTTTATCACAGGGTGAGAATTTTAGATATATGGGGTTTTTAGGATGGTAAGCAGGTGAAGACAAGATGGAGAGGTCCACATGGCTTCTGGGTTTCTTCCTTCTTCCTCATCTGCCTCCATCTTCTGCAGTGAGGTGGCACATTATAGTTGGTTTAGAATAGAGTCTAACCTTCTAACATGGATAATAGCCATTGGAGAAGTATTATAAATACTGATTACATGAATTGTAGTATAAATGTCCACACCACCCTGTGTGGGTGGGATTCGGGGTTTTGTGCCTTGGACTGACCTACAGTGAAGAGCTCTGATGGTCAGGAACAGAATGTATTGATAAGAAATAATAAACTATGAAGAAAACATAAGAAGAGACAGCTTGCTACCCTTTCCTTCAAGATCTCTGGCTGGGGAAACAAAACTTTTGCATTCTCAGGGTCAGAGAAAAACAGCCAGCAACAGAGACACACAAAAATATTTTTTATAAACCCAAGAGAGTGCTACTCCCAACCCAGCTCCACACAACCCCTCATTGCCAAGGGGTGCTGCCTTAGAGACTGCTTTAACAGTTACAGACACACACTAACCTCCAAGTTAAGTTAAAACCTCCAAGTTAAAGTCAAAAGCAAAGCAAACTCGTTAATAAGGAACCAGTGAGTCCTGCCTGATTAAACTCTCCACCCCTGGAAGCACTATTAAAAGTTACAGAGGTAATTGAAATTGAAACTGATCTCAGACACTGGCTGGTTGAGGTTGGCAATCCCTGGTTTCCCCTTGCCCAAAGGGGATGGCAATGGTGAGGATGACCCTCAGGGCAGAAGGCAGGGTTAGATGGGGTTTGGGAAAGAAAAAGCCTTTGCACTGCCTCCTTTTCAAGTGTTGCTTCTGAGCCCAACTTGAAACATCTTGGCTTTCTTCCCCTATAAGAAATGACTTCATAGTTTGGGTTTTTTCATGCACTGATGCTCAGACTTGGCTGCTTTGAGCATGTTGCATTTAGGATGAAGAACAAAAACAGATTAATTCCCTGAGGGTGGAGGCTGGGAAGCTGAATTACACTTCTGTGCCCATTTTAAAAGCTTTCTATGGAAGTACACAGCTGTTAATCCTCTTTGAGGCACCAATAAATGAAAAACGTGGTTACACACTATTTCCAGGTCTGAACCTACACTATTTATAACAACACTGAATTTAAGACAGTAAAACTTGCTTTGGCCTATGTAAGGCATGAATATACCTGTAGTTTGAGAACAGGTGTTTTGTTTCACCTCCAAACCTGCTTGAATTTGAGTATTTCCAATGTAAGAGGCATGAAATCTCCTATTTCAATGTGCTTCAGTGACTGAAAGATGCAATTGAGGTTATCAATCTTCATAATTGGCAGGGAATATAAAAGATCATTTTTGAAGGGTGGCTCACACAGGAGGTTTTAATAATCTGGACAGTTAAGCTTTGTGTTACAAGGATAACTAATAAAACAAAATCAAGCTCAAGATATAAATGATAAAGCATTTAACACGATTTCCCTTAATTATGAAAAAATAGGTGAATACACAGGGCAAAGAGAAATAAATCAGACTGTACCTGGAGGCCTGAGTTTTGCTTTCATCCAGAGCACTGGCATTCCCATGCTCCTCATCCAGGAGGTCAGGTGGGTGAGATGCTGAGCTCTTACTCTGAGGAGTTGACAGAGCAGAGCTGGAACCAGAGCTCCTGGAAGTCCCACGGTGCTCCAGGAAGTAATTAGTAATAATTTCCAGCAGTGTTTTCAGTGGGTTCTCCTTTGCCTGGCCAAAAAGAGAAACAAAGTTCTTGGTAACTATTGAAATGCTGTGTTATCTGGCTGCAGGACATTATTTTTCACACTGTACAGCAACTGAACATTTTAACTGTTGCCTAAAGTCACCTGTGGGTGTATCCCAGGAGTGACAGCACAAACAACCCAGGGAACTGGAAGATGGCAGCTAGAGAATGTCAAGAGCTCAAAGATGATGCTGTGATAAGTGAAGGAAGCATGACACAAAAAAGCAACCTGTAACGGTGAATTCTGACTCCCATTTTAGCTAAATATTCCAAAGTGGGGAAAGTGTGCTAAAATTCACCTTTTCTACATGGGAAGAAGGTTTTTTGAAGTGCCATTTATGGGCTTATATGAAGGTACCGAAAGCACTGTGGTGCCTCAAGTTATGACTGAACTATTTATATTGCATTTGCAAGGATAATAACTACTAGAAGTGTAATTTTCCTCTGCTGTGCCATATATAAAGCTACAAATGGAAACGTGTATGCAAGGATACTCCCACATTGTGCCAGGCATTCCCTCACCTTGTTCTGTTTGTACAAGGAGTGCAGGTGCAGGACGTTCCGGAGCTCATTCCTGTTATTGATGCTGAGCGCCGAGCGGGGAAGCTCCCGGTCCATGGTGGTGATGGTTTTCTTCAAACCCTGAGAAGGAAAAGTGTCAGAGCCCAAAGGTTTTACTCTCTGTCTCCTTGGGTGTGACAGGAAACTTGTGGATGGCAGCAATTTGTAACCAGGTAACCCTCAGAACCTGTGCTGCAATGCTACAACTTTGAATATAGCAGAATATATATAGGCTGTGAAAATAATTAGGGTGGCTACCTGAGATGGAAATTGCTGAGCACAGAAAACCAAAAACCTCTACGCAGGTGACTTCAGCTGCTAAACAGCCTCCTAGACCTGAGGGTCTGTATAAAAGCCCTGAGCTGAAGTTATTCCAGCCAGCCTCAGGCTGGAAATCAGTCAGCTCTCCACAGCATCAGCTGGTTTGGGGTCTTCAACTTTCAGTCTGTGGTCAGCACCCATGGGCACCTCAGAGACAAAGTCTATGGGCATCTCACTTACTCGGGGGAGAGACTCATTTATTGTGAGTTGGATCCCAAACTAATTTAAGTGGTACAACACAAGGCTACTATTTTGAGAGAGAAAGCCCTGATTCTTTCTGTGGAGGGTTATTGTCACAACAAAGGATTTCTTTTTCTGCTGACAAGAGTGTCTGGCTCAGATTTATGAAATTAAGGGCAAGTTGTGGTAAATAAAGGATCATTATCCCTGTAGGCTCTGATGGGTATGAAAGATCTGGGGGAAGCAGAAGCACAAAGGATTATCAGTGCCCCTTGTTTTAAAAATGTGAATTTGGAGATGGGATGCAAAACATGAGAATGAGGTTTGGGTAACACTTAATGAGACAGTGGCTGCTTAATTTCTGATATAAGACAACTCATTCCTGATGCAGGGGGTCTGCCATCAGCAATATTTCCTCAGGATTAAATATAAATACAAAGTAATAGGCACTGCCACGTGGAAATGTGAAGGTGGTTTCCAGTCTGCTCAATCCCACCCTTCCCACATGCCTGTGTATTCCAAAATTAGCTTTATAGTATTAAATTTGCGAGGGTACAATGCTCTCTTTCCTCCCCTTATCTTAATTCCCTTCCCCCCTGCCAAAACTGGGTTTTTTGCTGAGTTATTACTGAAAACTCCGGGTGGGTTTTTTGTTGTTTTTTTTTTTTAACCAGGGGAGGTTAATGCATGTTGCCAGTTTCTCTACAACTGTTACCTTTTGCCTTAATTAAAAAACATAAATAAATAAATAAATAAAAATTAGGTTTTGCATGCCTCTTGCAAACAGAAGAACAACAGCAAAACAGGCAATTCATGAAAGAAAAAAAGGGGAAAATATTATATTTTAAAAACAAAAAAATCAAAACTGCAAATAACAGCAAAGCCCGAACTGAAAGTGCGTTTCTTGATTTAATTTCCAGTCCCGCAGGCGTGTGTGGGTAAGGATGGGCTGCCCCTGAGCAGGAGGAAGCAGCTCCATCGCCAGGAATAAAAGGGCACTGTGGGAGATGTAGTCCAGCTGCTCACCGCAGAGCCTCCCAGCTTTCACCTCCCTCCCGTTTCAGGCTGGAAAATCCCCCCGGCATCCCTCAACCTTCCCAGCCCTTCCCGTTCTCCCCAGTGCCATCCCCGCCGGGGCTCAGCCGGGAGAAAATGGACACGAGTTTTACCTTTCTACTGAGAAACTCTCTCACCAGTGATGCGGCCACTTCTTGCACGAAGGTGTTGTCCATGTTTGAGCCCCGGACGGGAGGGTTGGGGCGGGAGGGATGCTCAGAGCCCGGCACCGAACCCGCAGGGATGCAGCCCTGGGTACCACCATGGCATCGGAACGGCCACAGCTCCTCCCCCGGGGAGGGAGGCAGGGAGGGAGGGAGGCAGGGAGGAAGGAAGTCGGACGGAGATTTGGGATGGAGGGAAGTTGCAGCGAAAGGAAAAAAAAAAAAAAAAAA